>CAUJRU010002472.1:0-75775 GCA_963277665.1 Viscum album | reverse complement strand
CTCTTATGAATTTGAAATTAATGAATTAATTTTATTTTCTCATGTTCTTATCAAAATATTAAAATAATCCCTCAACTCTAGGATAAATATTTTTGAACAATAATGTTATCAATTTAATTTTATCATTGATAAATCAATGATCTTTCAATAGATCAAAGGATTTATGGTTTAGTGACAGTTGAATTTATAATGACCATGTTCTCTATCACTCTCCATCAAAAAAATGATATTTTGATTCCTCTTCAATGACCATGTTATCTCATTCAAATAATTATTATCTGCAAAAAATTCATGTTTTTTGTGACCTTTGTATTTCCCTTTCCCTCTTTTTAAGAGGATATTTTATGAACCCAATTTCCGATTTCGATTTCCCATAATGGAATTCGAAAGTATCAACCTTTTATTTTTAAAGAATAATTTCAATATGTTAGGACACAATTTATTGAAGGAGGGGAGAATGTAACACCCCATGATTTTATTATATGTCTATTTAAAAATTTAATTTTTCTAATAATATAGGTTTCACACAACACCAAGCTAAAATGAACAATGTTATACAACTCAATATCATTATTCTAAAACAACCATTGTAACATATATATTAAAGTAGTTAGAATGAAAATAATTTACCAAATTTTTAAATTTATATATTATATATTTAATAAAATTATTATCAGCATCAGATAAGAATGAATCCAATTATATGCATTAAAATTCTATATTTTTTTAAAGGCAGATTTACGTCCTTTTAATGATGCAATTATATTTAAACTAGATTTTGAAACATTTATAAATTTTATTTATCAAAATAAAAAAATATTTAAAATTTTAATGTAAAAATTATATTAGGGTAAAACATTGCAAATTTTATAATAAAATTTATTTACCAGTAAAAAGTGAAAATTGTTGATTTTTATAAAACTGCCATTTTTATTATATTTATATTTTATTTATGATTTCTATGGTAACATCAACTATGAAATTAAAAATAATTTTTTTGTATATTAAGAATTATAATGTAATATTTTTTTATCCTGGAATATTTAAATGAATTTTTTAAAAATGATAAATTAACTATGGGTATTTTGTGAATCAAAACTGTGAATTTGTAAAGACCTGGAAATTTCATGGAAATTTTTTCCATAAAATCTTTGGAATTTTACATGTTCGCAGTTTCTGACAGCACCTGATTCTGAGGCCCAGTGTGCCCGAAATAATATTCTGAAATTTTTATTCAGGTACTTTCAGTAAACGTACGTGCGGGTTTTTCTATCTTTTGAACCGGTGCTCAGAATCAAAACCTGAGGACACCAATGAACTCGCAACACCTGTATTCGGCTAAGGGGACATTTACCGTAGTTGCGTTTTATACAGGTTTAAAGTTATTTTTTTGTAAATTCTCAATAAAATAAATGAAAATTATGTGTTACATAATTTTGGTTACGGGGTGGTTATTTTCTCCAAATAGGATTGGAGGTGGGGCCCACACCCAATATAACCACCCATGTGTAGTTATTGTGTGGTGGGGACCACACGAACACAAACCCCTCAACTCCCCTTGAAACCCCCCTTTAACTATTAAAACTCTCCAACTCCCTTCTTTTGAATTTCAAACCTTTCACTTTCTATCATTAATTTTCCAACACCATTTAATTAATTAATTGAGCTCCGCAATTTATTAATTAATTTGAGTGTTTGTGTTTTGAATTTATTTTTCAAACATTAAAAGAAGAGAATGCATTATTTTAATTGGGTAGGCATAATCTTGCTTTGGGGAACTTGGGAGAATTGGGAGGATAATACTCTCTCGATGAAGAACGGTAACGCCCATGAAGAACTCCCATCTTCCATCCTCTTCCTCCATGTCAAGGGAGAAGACATCGTCCGCTAAGAGTGCCGCCACCGATAATTTCTTCCCCTATGACGTTGACGGGATGACATCCGTCTTCCACGACAATGACCTTTCGCGACTCATCAATGTTTGATGACGAAATACGAGGTAAGAAGTTATGTATAATTTTTATTTGAATAAAATTATACCCTCTTTCTTGATGAATTCTATGGTTCGTTCCTCGGCCTTTTGATATCGCCTAACGTGGAGGGTGCGATCCGAAAAAACACGGCACGACAACCCTCCGTTGATTCTAGATTGTGTTAAAAATGGAGGTGGAGAGAAAAGGGTGTGGTGTTGTCGAACCACGCCAGAGAAAGGAGGCCACAACCATGTAGGCCGGGGCGGTCGGAAGAGGCAGCAGCGACCGAAGGCCGCGGCCTGGCCGGGCCGCGGTGGTGGTGGACCGCCGCCGTCACGCCGGCCACGTGGAGGAAACCGCGGCCCACATCTGTGGCCCGTATCCGATGTCCGCATCTGCGGCCCGCATCCATGGGCCCCTCGGACGAACTGAACTAGCTGGCCGTAGCCGGCCAGGCTGGATGACCGCAGTGCCCACTTGGCGCCGCACTGCGGAGAAGACCACGGCCCGCTGTGTGGGCCACTCGCAGGGCGAAAAGGTTGGCCACCTGCCGACCGGGCTGAAGAAACTAAGACACCACTTAGCATCGCATGGGAGTAAAAGCGGCCCGTTGTGTGGGCCGCTCATGCTGGACAGAACCGGGCTGCTTCGGTCGGTCGGGTAGGGAGAGGCGGCGCCACTCAACGCCGTCGGGCGAACCGGACCGGCCTGATCCGCGGGTCGGTTCTGCTGGTGGGCCGGGCTGACCCCCCAGCCTAGTTGGACCCACCAAACTGGGCCCGGATGACCCCCAACTGGGTCGGACCCACCGAGTCGGGTTGGACCGACCCGCCTGCCCACTGGTCTTGACTGGCAGAACCCGACATCGCCAAAATGGGAATATCTCCAAGACCGCGCATCCGAACGACGCGCCGTCTAGGGAACTGGGAACCTCATGATGAGACAGTCCTTTTGCGATACTCTATGTGTGTTTTGGAAAAATTTGGAAAATGACTGGGTTTGGATCAAGCAAAAATCCAACCGGGCCCCTGGAACGGAAAAACCAATAACTCTCAGATCGGGCGTCCCATTGACGCGTCGTCTGTCACGTTGGGTTTCTTCTGATGAGACAGAACTTTGGGATACATCAACACAAGACTTTATGATAGTTTATGTATCGACCCCTTTTCTCGAGGAGCGGACCCTCTCAAAATCGAGCGTACTGTGTGAGGGAACCCTAGAGCTGGTTGTGACAACGACAACTACTGTACTGGAATCCTCTATGGGTTCAACTATGATGAATACTGTACCGGAATTTTGTATGGGTTCTACAGTTCTAACTTCTGTTACTGTATCCTGTGTGGGTCGACAGAATAGGTAGTCCTGTATCCTGTGTGGGTCTGATAGCTCAGATGAATTATAGCTAGTTTGGTATCCTATGTGGGTCTTACACCTTAGAAAAGATGGATGGCATGTATGTTGTGTGGGTCTGACAGCTTAGACGAGATAGCTGGAATGTATCCTGTGTGCATCTGACATCTTAGCTGGACCTCTATCTTGTGTGGGTCTGATAGCATAGATGATCTAGTGGCTACATCTGATCATCTATATCTCTATACTACTGTGGCATACCTCTGTGAGACGAGTCTTGACTTTCAATCGTTATAATCGATGTGATTGACCTACTTTCATTGTGGAATGGGTTGTACATGGTCTCGAGAGTTAGAGCTGGACTGTGGTTGATAACTTATGTTTATGTATGGGCATATACCTAATAAGGGTTGGTTGAAACTTCATGATTGTATCTTTCTTTTGTGGTTTATCCTTCGTGGATTCTGGGAGACCATTGGGGGACTCGGGGTCCCTACTGAGTATCGTTATACACACCCATGCACAGGCTATTCATGGACTTTGTTGTGTTAGTTGCAGATGACAGACATCACTGATCGAGGTAGAGACTTGTAGAGCTAGAAGGTACCTGGAGTTAGACCACTTGGAGAGACGTACACGGAGCGGACGGACGGACCAGGGGTGATGAGGAGGGCATCTTTACCCACCCTTCAGGTGGGATTTTTAGAGGATGACTCAGGGGTTGTTGTTTTACCTTTCTGCAATTGTACTACCTTTTCAGTTGTTTGTACATGTTGTTGGTCTTGTATTTTTATCCCCTTTCCTTTCATCACTTTCTTTTGTATATATATTTACTTAGTGTTCACTTCCAGTTGCAAACTCTGTTGTTTTTGTCTACTTTTTTAAAGGAAATTTCTTCCCTTTTTATCAGGATTACGCCTTTGGTGCTAGTCTCCCGCCCCTGGCCTATGGAAGGTGGGATTGAGGTAGTCACAGCACAATCCCCAAGGACGGGTTTTGAAAAATTGCTATCAGAGGAGTCATTTCTACCACAGAACATAGACTTTGATTCATTAAACGACAATAGGGTTATGTGTTTTGGGTGTAGTTATCAGTTTAGGGAAACCCGTGTTGGTGTGACGGTCGACGTATCCATACACTGTGACTCTAACTTCTAATCTCAGACTCTGCGCACGAAAAAACTGATTGCGTGAGTGTTTCCTTTGAAAAAGTTTTCTTTTTGATTACTTTGTGTCAGCTCACCAGGTATACTTTTTTGAACGTGGCGCACCTGTTTTTTTTTTCAAGATGTCCCCACGAAGGCAGGCAGCTACGGTTCCGAGTTACGTACGAGATGATATCCCACCGAGCGACGAGGCCTTGGTGCAGGGCCCCATCACAGCGGCGGTAAAAGCAGTGCCACTACCCTCATGTCCACCGATACCACTAGCTCCAGTAGCATAGAGTGAAACCCGCATAAGTGCGTTGCACGAGTTCTAGCGCTAGAGGCCTACCAGGTTCTGGGAAGAGACGGGCCCACGGGAATGTGTGGATTGGCTGGAGGCTGTCTTGAGAGTCTTCAGATTGGTAGGGACACTAGTTGACCATATGGTGATCATTTCCATGAGTCTCCAGCACGTAGTAGCTGGTAGATGGTGGATCCTGATGCTCCAGGTGCATAATGAGGCATCACTACTCTGGGGAGACATCGAGAGCCTGTTCCAGGCAGAGTTTGTTCAAGCCACCCTTTATGCGGTGTAGATTCTGGAGTTACTTTATCTCCATCAGGGAAGCATGATAGTAGTTCAGTACTCATTGAGGTTCACTGACCTCTCATGCTACTCCATGGATATTTTACAGGACCCGTTCTTCAGGTCCCAGAACATCGAGTAGGGACTCAGGCATGAGATCAGGACTTTAAAGATTTCTCTCAGCATTCCGACACAGGCGGGGGTACTAGAGCGTGCCCTTCTAGTGGAGATTTTTCTCGCTGAGCAGTCACCAGTGGCGAGACCAACCACATGGAGACATGTATTGAAGCCTTCTATAGTTGGTAGTAGACAGATGATGCAGAGGTCTAAGCAGATAAAGCCATCAGGATGGCGACCCGAAGATACAGGTTCGGTTGTGTGGGGAAACTAGACAGAGCCAGCTATACGAGGAGCAGGCAGTGCTATGCATGCCATGGGCAGAGCCACACGGCTCGTGACTGCTGACCCTCCATAAAAATGAGTAGTATACAGTAGAGGGACCTCCTAGTAAGATGCAGAGGATCGACCATGGTGGTCCACAGGGAGAAGGAGGATGAGGCAGAGGAACTTGTCGAGCATCGCGTGGTGGATGATGTTTCGAGGCTCTACCACCACTACCACTAGGATGTCCACCCCGACCACAGATAGCTGGCAGACAGAGGCGGGCTCAGCTCATGGCAGTCGAGACCTATAATTACGGTGCACGTGAGATGATTTGAGATACTATCTGTGTCTACTCCACCCTTGCTGCAGTACATATAGACACAGGTGCGAGTAATTCATTCATTGCCGCTTCCCTTGTTGGGAGCTCGGAGATTCTGATAGAGTTGTTGGCTCGATAATTAGGCTAGAGGCTCCTACGGGAGCAGACACGATGATTACACACTGGTGCTGATAGTGTGAGCTTACTCTAGGAGGTGAGAGCTTTGGCTAGGATCTTCTTGTAGTGGCATTGAGGCCTTAAGACGTCATCTTGGGTATGGACTGTTTATCTATATTCCATGCTCAGATCGACTGTATAAGGCACAAAGTGCGGTGTAACCGCACGGATGGTACTAGGTTCACCTTCACTGGTGAGAAGGGAGCCTTAGTAGTACAGAATGGACTTACGTAAAAGAGGGGGCAGTCGACCACACATCAGTTGTCTAGTCTCATCCTAGGAGCGGTTGATGTACGGAGACCGCGTCTTCCTATTGTGGTGGATCAGTACGCAGATGTTTTCCCAGATGACATTCCAGGACTACCTCTTCACAAAGAGGTAGACTTCTACATTAACCTATACCCTAGGACCGTACCATTATCTACTCCAGCATATCGTATGCCTCTTGCCGAGCTTCGTGAGCTGTGGGTACAGCTAGAATACTTGCATGGGAAGGGATTTATCCGACCGAGTGTTTCACCGTGGGCATCCCTGATTTAGTTTTCCAAGAATGAGGATGGGAGCTTGCGACTATGTGTCGACTATCGTTGTTTGAATCAGGTGACCGTTAAGAACAAGTACCCACAATCAAGGATTGACGACCTCTTTGATCAGCTCAAGGGAGCATGGTGGTTCTCGAAGATAGACCTCAAGTTAGGCTATCATCAGCTCAAAGTTCGAGATGAGGATGTGCAAGAGACGGCCTTCAAGTGTCGGTATGGACACTATTAGTTATTTTCTATGACCTTCGGTGTAACCAACGCTCCATCAGGGTTCATGAGTCTCATGAATAGGATATTCCATCCATACCTCGATAGTTTTATCGTAGTCTTCATTAATGATGTAGTGATTTACTCGACTACTAAGAAGGATCATGCCTACCATTTGCTGGTAGTACTAGATTCGAGAGTTTCACTTCTTGGGACACATCATCTCGGAGGCTGTAGTTGCAGTGGACCCAATGAAGATCGAGGCAGTACTTTCGTAGGATCCACCCATGAGTGTGACGGAGGTGCGGAGATTCCTGGGACTGGCTGGGTACTATCGGAGATTTGTGCCAAAGTTCTCTATAGCTGAAGCACCTCTTTCAGCATTGATGAAGAAAGGGAACCCCTTCGTGTGGTCAGAGAGGTGTCAGCTGAGCTTTTACGAGCTGAGGTAGAGGTTGACCAGTGCGCCCATATTGAGGATACTAGAGGAGGGCGTAGGGTGCGTAGTTTATTGCGACGCATCAGGGACCGGACTCAGGTGTGTTCTGATGTAGGAGTGAGCGATGATTATGTATGGTTCACGACAGTTGAGATAGCATGAGCAGAACTATGCTACCCATGACCTGGAGTCAGCAGCAGTGGTCTTCGCCATGAAGATGTGGAGGCACTATCTGATGGGTGAGCGTTTTACAGTCTACTCTGAGCAGGGGATCAGACATTCAGCTGCTAGGAGAGGTGACAGAGCATCAGGCCGTGTTGTAGATAACCTTTGTGGATAGAGATGGAGCAGCCTTTATTTAGTCTCTCACAGTCACTCCTCCACTTCTTCAGCGAGTCAGAGAGGCACAACGTGGGGACATTGACTATGAGACACGACATGCTCAGATATCCTCAGGGCAAGAACCTGATGATTTTTTTGAAGGTGGGGAGCACATCATTCTTTTCAGAGGAAGTACCATGGTACCAATTTCACTACAGGAGGAGGAGTTGAAGGAGTTCCATACTTCCCCTCTAGATGTACATCCAGGAGTGGCGAAGATGTATCAGGACCTCAGACGACAACACTGGTGGCCAGGTATGAAGAAATTAGTAGCAGAGCTTTTTTCACGGTGCCTCACTTATCACAAGGTGAAGGCGGAGCACGAGGTACCAGCAGGCTTGGTACAGCCCATAGAGGTCCCAGAGTGTAAGTGGGACGGGATATCCATGGATTTCGTGATGAGGCTTCCACGTACATCCATAGGACACTACTCTATCTGGGTGATCGTACACTGACTCACCATGTCAGCCAACTTCCTACCAATCATAGAACATGGCTCAGTAGATAGCTTAGGATCCCTCTACATTCACGAGATCGTACAGCTTCATGGTTTTCCGTCAACTATCGTCTCTGATTGATATGATCATTTCACTTCCCGGCTATGGAAGGGGTTACTAGAGGCTTTTGGGACGCAGGTTTGCTTGACCACCACCTTCCATCCTCAGATGGATGTTTAGACTGAGAGGACCATTTAGACTATCAAGGACATGCTCAGTGCATGTGTCCTCGACTTTGGTCGCAGCTGGGAGGATCACTTACCCTTGGTGGAGTTTTCGTTCAACAATAGCTACCACTCCACCTTCGGGATGGACCATTACTAGGCACTGCACGACCACCCTTGTAGATCACCTCTATGCTAGAATGACTCAGGGGAGTCAACATTTGTAGGACCAGAGATGGTGCAGGCTACGACAGAGAAGGTGCAGATCATCTAGGAGCAGATGAAGACTGCACAGAGCAGACAGAAGTCCTATGCTGATAGGAGACGGAGACCTATGGAGTTCGAGAATGGAGACCACGTCTTCCTATGGGTATCACCTTGAAGAGGTCTACGGAGATTTGGTCGAGGCGACAAGTTATCTCCACGATTTATCGTGCCAGTCCAGGTCCTCAGCAGAGTAGGCGAGGTGGCTTACCGTGTAGCCCTTCCACCTCAGTTGCACTGGGTGCATGATGTCCTCCATGTATCTCAGCTGAGGAGATACGTGCATGACTTGTCCCACATCATCGACCATAGGGAGCTAGACATCGATGACAGGGAGAATTTCTCGAAAGTTCCTATAGATATTGATGATCGAAAAGAGAGGGTCCTGAGTGGACGGTCGATTCCTCTGGTGCGCGTTGGCCGGTAGCACATGAACCTCCACGAGAGCACATGGGAGTGTGAGGATCAGATGTGTGCTCAGTACCCCCATTTGATTCTGTAGTGTGTTTTTTAGTTTTATGGGGATGTAAAACCCTGAGGTCGGGTTAATGTAATGCCCCAGAAATGTCAAGAAAGTTTTTTTCTTAAAATCTTTGATATTTTACGAGTCTGCATCTTCTGACAGCACCTGATTCTGAGGCCCGGTGTGCCCGGAATAATATTATGAATTTTTTATTCTGGTATGTTCAGTAAATGTACGTGTGAGTTTTTCTATATTTTGAACTGGTGCTCGGAATCGAAATCTGAGGACATCGATGAACTCGCAGCGCAGATATTCGCTTAAGGGGACATTTACCGCAGTTGTGTTTTATATAGGTTGAAATTTAATTTTTTGGTAATTCTTAATAAACTAAATGAAAATTATGTGTTACATAATTTTTTTTAAGGGGTGGTTATTTTCTCCAAAGAGGACTTGGAGGTGGGGCCCACACCCTACATAACCACCCAAGAGAGGATATTGTGTGGTGGGGCCCACACGAACCCAAACCCCTCAACTCCCCTTAAAACCCCCCTTTAACTATTAAAACTCTCCACCTCCCTTATTTTGAATTTTAAACCTACCTATTTCTCTCATTAATTGGCCAACATGATTTAATTAATTGATTGGGCTCCACAGTTTATTAAATAATTTGCATGTTTGAGTTTTGAATTTAATTTTCCAACATTAAAAGAAGAGAATGCATTCTTTTAATTGGGTTGGCATAATATTGCACTGGGGATCTTAGGAGAATTTGGAGGATAATTGTAACACCCTGAGAAAATGTAAATATGAAATTACTATTTAATAATTTGTTTATAAAATGAAAGAATGATTTCTTAAAAAGGTTTTATAAAAAAATTAAAAATATATATTTTACATTAAAGTATAAATTATTAATTTATTTTTATTTTTATATTTTAATAAAATAATGTTTTAATATATGAATATAATGTAAAACTCTTATAATTTGATTTTCAAGGATATATTTGTAGGAGCATTATTTTTAATAATAATCGGTTATTTTTGTAAATATTAAATTATTTCATAAATGTGTTTTGATTAAATACTACTTTTATAAATGTTGTATTATATTTGAAATATAAGAAATTAATATAAATACACGTTATATTAAATAAATAAATAAAAAGTAAATAATAATAATAATAATTAAAATAAATATGTTTTAACGAAATTATTTATGAAATTATTTTAAAACGCTGTATATATATTGACTGAAAAAAATTATATTGAAAAAAATGAATATAGGTTTTGTGTGTATATATATATATAACTAAATAATATATATGTTAAGATAATTTATTCTTTTAAAACAAATAAAACGAATAATAAAAAATTAAGAAAATGAAAGAATCGGGATAAAGGGAGGTGGGGTGTCGAGGTCGAGGCGCACTATAGGAAGAAGCAGAGCCTGTTAGGGTTTTGAAATCGTGGAGCGTAGCATGGGGAGATGAGGTCGTGAATCAAGGATTTTGGGAGGTCTTGACCTCATCTTTGCCTTCGTGAGTTGCAGACTAAGAATACCAGGTGAGGGATCGACTTCGTGGTGAGTCGAGCTTGGAGAGACTAGTTTCATCGAGAATGAGAACCAATTATCGACGAGGATCCAAGCAAGATTTGGGAGACAACGACCTGCAATTTGGGGATCTTTAGCGTATTGAATAGATATGCAAGTAGGTTTTAGATTCAGTTTTAAATATAGTAAATACCTTGATTTCATTTTTCTTCTCCGGTCATTTTCAATCCAGTTGCATGTTCAATTTCTTCTTCAAATCATTATCCGCTAGATTTGTCGCGATTCTGGGTTTATTTATATTGTATGAATTATTTTTCCATCGTTTTTTTATATATTTTGTCAATTTTCATCCACTTGAAATGTTCCTCATCAATGTCTGGTCTTGTTTATGTACCTATTTACTCAACTACATTCATCTTAAATTTAGATTTTTCTACAAATTTAAATGTTTAAAAAAGTGTAGATTCTTTTGGTTTAATGTTGGTCCATTCGATTTTGTTACAAGTAATTTTCAAATCAGTTTGTTGTGCCGTGCAAATTTAAGTTTGAAGAAAAAAACAAAAAAAATCCAATCTATTACTCTTATCATTATGAAATGCATAAAGTTTGGTTTCTTGTTTGTGTCTGAATGGATCCACGATACTTCCATTTTATTTCAAGATAATTTGAATTAAATTTAAAGTATGATTACTACTATATAAAGCAGCATTCCCTCATTATTTTTGGATGGTCTATGAGTAAGTTTTTGGGAAAGATGTTTTAGAGTAGAGGTTCGATATATTACTTTGTTTCCTGAAACATTCTATTAAGAGAAAATCCTCTATGAGAGAGTGAGCAATTATAGTCCGAGGAGTATAGCAATGTAGAAGAAGACTCTGCAAAAAAACTAGTAAGGGACTTTTTATTTTCAAATACGTAATCTGCTACTCTATTTTATTTATTATTAACTATTATATCTGTTATGTCAAAATAATTTTCTACCCATATTATATTTGCGCAATAATTATTTATTTCATATCTGATTTCTTCACATTTCAAAGTTGATTTCAAGGTAGTTTTTCTCCATTTTATAAGTTCTATTTTTTTTGTAAGGGGAGTTTTCTCCTTTATGATTATAATCCCTATTTTTTTGGTTTCTAATTGTTTAAATATTTTAATTCCATGTGTTATAATTCTATAAAATCCATATCTATACTTTGAACACACAAATTGAACACATTTTTTCTTTTTCATGCATGATAAATTTGTATGAACATATATAAATTCTCATGTTTATTCATGATATATATAAATATATATTTATATTTATATTTATATTGAAATGTTAATTTTTACACTTTGTTTAAACCATAAAATAATATAATTATTGGTGTGAGATAACTGTGCATATTCTAATCAAACATATATATATATATATACATTATTTAATATTCATGACCATTGGTTTCTAATTATAGTTCTATGATTATGTATATTTCTATGTACTTCTTAAATTCATGTTACTTGAATCTTAATTTCATATAAAAGGATGATTTTATTTAATAAATGATGCTTTAATAATTTTTGTGCACACACAAAATTATCCATTATTATTAATTGATTTTAAGAAGATAGAACTATATGTTCACTATTGTGATCAGCTTATACCTTCATGTATAAAAGAAATTTAATAAATATTTCTTTGAAATTTGAAGTGCGTGGATATTGATTTAACTTAATTGTCTTTATGCATATCATCAAAGTTCATTGCACTAAACGCAAACTTATAATTTCAAGTTAAATACTTAGGTTTATTTTCAAGTTCGTCAATTACATGAATGTCATTAGAAAATTGAATATCACAATTATAATGTTTTATTAATAATTTTATTTAGAATACTTCATTAACTGTTATAATTAATTTAAATTAGACTGAACATGTGTGCAACAAAGAGGATTTGAGAAAGAATGATTAATTACGGGGATATACATTGTAGAGTGTATGTGGTAGAAGTGTTGGTCGTAACCAAACTTGTAGATGATAAAAAAATGGAACTCTTTATTTAATTATGTTATATTTATAAATACATGTGTATTTTAATGCATTTAAAAGTTAAAGGTAAAACATCTAGTGACCAATACTAGTATATATATACATGTAATGAAAAGTATAAATGTTTTTGAAAAATATCAGCGCATGTTCATTGTAAAATTGAAGTTCATTGGGGAGTGAACCCATCCTTTGCTAAGTGGGTAGGCCCAAGACAGCCTTCGACGAATTTTTTTTGCTCAAAATGATTTTTTTTTCATGAAGTTTTCTTAATATTTTCCGAAGAAAATCACTGGATTAGTTTAAAAGTTTTTTCAATTAATAATTATTTTTCGAAGCATAATAGTATTTTTTAAAAGGTTTTTTTAAAATGTATTTCCAATATAATTTTATAAATGTATAATCAAGGGAATACTTTTAATGAGATTTATCAAATGTTTTCAAAACCACTTACTGGGCATCTTTTGTGATCACCCTACATTTTCAAAAAAATGTTCACAGGTTGCCTTGAAAACCAAAGATGGTCATCTTTGTTGTAGCGCGCGTGGAAGCATAGTAGACAGTTGATTTATTTTATTGTTTTAACTCTGATAAATGTAAGGTTCTGTCTAATCCACCAGAACATAAACCGGTAAAAGTTCCACTTTTGTATAAAGTGTTGTGTAATTGTAAGTTTCTTTTATAATAAAAATTACACTACATTTTGAAGCACCAAGTCCGGAAGAGCGGGATCGGGGCGTTATAATTGGTATCAAAGGAATGGTTTAGTTAACTTTGGATATTAGATGTTGTCTTTTGAGGAAAATTAAATCTACGCGATATTGTTTTTGAAAGAAAGTTAAGTCCCCTAGAAATATTCTTTATTTGTGAAGATTAAAATTCAAAATTTTCGTAAGTCCGACGAAAGAATTTCGGGGACACAATTCATTTAAAGTGGGAGAATGTAATACCCCGAGAAAATGTAAATATTAATTTACTATTTAATAATTTGTTTTTAAAACTAAGGAATGATTTCTTAAAAATGTTTTATAAACAAATTAAATATATATATATTCAATTAAAGTATACATTATTTCTTTATATTTATTTTATATTTTAATAAAATAATATTTTAATACATTAATATAATTTAAAACCCATATAATTTGATTTTCAAGGATATATTTTTAGGAGCATAAATTTTAATAATAATTGGTTATTTTTGTAAATATTAAATTATTTTGTAAATATGTTTCAATTAAATACTACTTTTATAAATGTTGTATTATTTTTAAAATATAAGAAATTCATATAAATACACGTTATAATAAATAAATAAGGAAAAGTAAAAAATAATAATAATAATTAAAATAAATATGTTTTACCGAAATTGTTTATGAAATTATTTTCAAACGTTGTATATATATTGACAGAAAAAAATTATATTGAAAAAAAATTAATATTGGTTTTGTATATATATATATAACTAAATAATATGTGTGTTAATATAATTTATTCATTTAAAACAAATAAAATGAATAATAAGAAAAAATTAAAAAAAATGAAAGAATCGGGATAAATGGAGGCGGGGTGTTGAGGTCGAGGCGCACTATAGGAAGAAGCCGAGTCTGTTAGGGATTCGAAATTTTGGGGCGTAGCATGAGGAGATGAGGTCGCGAATCGAGGTTTTTGTGAGGTCTTGACTTCATCTTCACCTTCATGATTTGCAGACCGAGAATACCAGGTGAGGCTTCGACTTTGTGGTGAGTTGACCTTGTAGAGACTGGTTTCAATGAGGATGAGAACCAATTATCGGCGAGGATCGAAGCATTATTTGGGAGATAATGACCTGTGATTTGGGGATCTGCATCGTATTGAATAAATATGCAAGTAGTTTGTAGATTCAGTTTTAAATATTTTAAATACATTGATTTAGTTTTTCATCTCCGGTCATTTTCGATCCAGTGGCGTGTTCAGTTTCTTCTTCAAATCGTTATACACTGGATTTTTCACGATTCTAGGTTTATTTATAATGTATGAATTATTTTTCCATTGTTTTTTGTATATATTTTGTCAATTTCCGTCCACTTTCAGTGTTCCTCATCAATTTCTGGTCTTGTTTGTGTACCTATTCATTTAACTACAATCATCTTCAATTTGGATTTTTCTGCAAATGTCGATGTTTAAAATAGTATTGATTCTTTTGGTTTAATGTTGGCCCGTTCGATTTTGTTTTAAGTAATTTTCAAATAAGTTTTTTGTGTCGTGCAAATTTAAGTTTGAGGAAAAAAACAAAAACAAATTTAATCTATTACTCTTATCATTATGCAATGCATAAAGTTTGGTTTCATGTTTGTGTCTGAATGGATCCATGATACTGCCATTTAATTTCAAGATAATTTGAATTAAATTTGAAGTATTATTACTACTATATAAAGTAGCATGCCCTCATTATTTTTGGATGCTCTATGAGTAAGAGTTTGGGGAAGATGTTTTAGAGGAGAGGTCTGATATATAACTTTCTTTTCAGAAACATTCTATTAAGAGAATGTCTTCTATGGGAGAGTGAGCAATTAGGGTCCGAGGAGTATAGCAATGTAGAAGAGGACTCAGCAAAAAAACTAGTAAGGGAGTTTTTATTTTAAAATACGTAATCTTCTACTCTATTTTATTTATTATTATTTATTATTATTTATTATATATGTTATGTCAAAATTATTTTCTACCCAAATTATATTTGCGCAATAATTATTTATTTCATATCTGATTTCTTCACATTTCAAAGTTTATTTCAATGGAGTTTTTCTCCATTTTATAAGTTATATTTTTAGTGTTTGGGGATTTTTCTCCTTTAAGATTATAATCCCAATTTGTGTGGTTTCTAATTTTTTAAATATTTTAATTCCGTGTTTTATAAATCTATGAAATCCAAATCTATACTTTGAACACACAAATTGAACACATTTGGGCTTTGTTCATGCATGATATATTTATATGAACTTATATAAATTATCAAGTTTATTCATGATATATATAAATATATATATATATATATTTAAATAGAAGTGTTACTTTTCACACATTATTTAAACCATACAAGTATCTAATTATCGGTGTGAGATACATGTGTATATGCTAATCAAACATATATATATATATATATAATTTATTTAACATTCATGATCATTAGTTTCTAATTCTAGTTCTATGATTACGTATATTTATATGTACTTCTTAAATTCATGTTCCTTGAAACATAAGTGCATATAAAAGGATGATTTTATTTAAGAAATGTTGATTTAATAATTTTTGTGCGCACACATAATTATCCACTATTATTGATTGATTTTAAGAAGATATAACTATATGTTCACTATTGTGATCATTTTATACCTTTATGCCTAAAAGAAATTTAATAAACATTTCATTGAAATTTGAAGTGCGTGGATGTTGATTTAACTTCCTTGTGTTTATGCATATCATCGACGTTCATTTCACTAAAATTAAACTAATAATTTCAAGTTAAATAAATAGGTTTATTTTCAAGTTCGTCAATTACATGAATGTCATTAGAAAATTGAATGTCACATTTATATTGTTTTATTCATAATTTTATATAGAAAACATCATTAACCGTTATAATTAATTTAAATTAAACTGTGCATATGTGCAACAAATAGGATTCGAGAAAGATTGATTAATTGTGGGGACATACTTTGTAGAGTGTATGTGGTAGAAGTGTTGGTCGTAACCAAACTTGTAGATGATAAAAAATTGAAGTCTTTATTTAATTATGTTATATTTATAAATACGTGTGTATTTTAATGCATTTATAAGTTAAAAGTAAAACATCCAGGGACCAATACTAATATATATATATATATATAAAGAAAACATTAAATGTTTTCGAAAAATATCGGCGCTTGTTCAATGTAAAATAGAATGTCATTGGGGAGTGAACCCTTCCTTCTCTAAGTGGATAGGCCCAAGAAATCCTTCAATGAATTAAGTTGCCTCAAAATGATGTTTTTTTTTCAGGAAGTTTGCTTAATATTTTCCAAAGAAAATCACTCGATTAGTATAAAACTGTTTTCAAAGTATAATTATTTTTCAAAGAATAATAGTATTTTGAAAAGGTTTCTTTTAAATGTATTTCCAATAGAATTTTCTAATTGTATAATAAATGGATTACTATTAATGAGATTTATCAAAAGTTTTCAAAACCACTTACTGTGAATCTTTTGTGATCACCCTACGTTTTCAAAAAAAATTCACAGGTTTCCTTGAAAACCATAGTTGGTTATCTTTTTTGTAGCGCACGCAGAAGCATAGTGGAATGTTGATTTATTTTATTGTTTCAACTTTGATTAGTGTAAGGATCTGTCTAATCCTCCAAAACCTAGACCGTTAAAAGGTTTTCCTTTGTATAAAGTGTTGTGTAATTGTTATTTTATTTTATAAAAAAAATTACACAGCATTTTCAAGCAACGAGTCCGAAAGAGTGGGCTCAGGGCGTTATAATAATACTCTCTCGATGAAGAACGATTACACCCATGAAGAACGTCCATATTCCTTTCTCTTCCTCCGCGTCAAGGGAGAAGACGTTGTCCACTAAGAGAACCACCAATGAGAAATTCTTCCTCTCTGGAATTGATGAAATGACATCTGCCTTCCGTGACAACTATCTTCCACCACTCGTCAACATTCGACGACGAAATATGAGGTTGGGAGTTTTTTATAATTTTTATTTGAATAAAATTATACCCTCATTCTTGATGAATGATGTGGTTCATTCATTGGCCTTTTGATATTGCCTAACGCGAGGGGTGCGACCCGAACAAACACGGTCTGACGACCCTCTGTTGATTCTTGATTGTGTTATCAATGGAGGCGGAGCGAAAAGGGCACGGTGTCATCACATCACGCTGGAGAAAGGAGGCCACGACCATGTAGGTCGCGATGGTCGGAAGAGGCGGTGGTGACTGAAGGTGGCGGCGACTGAAGGTCGTGGCGAGGCCAGGCCGTGGCGGTGGTGGACCAGTGCCGTCACACCGGCCTAGTGGAGGAAACCACAACCCGTATTTGCGGGCCACTCGGATGAACCGAACTGGCCATCCGTAGTGGGCCGGGCTGGAGGACCGCAGCGCCCACTTGGTGTCGTGATGCGGAGAAGACCGATGCCCATTGAGCGGGCCGCTCGCTGGGTGAACAGGTCGTCTGCCTGCCAGCTGAGCTGAAGAAACTACAGCGCCGCTTAGAGCCGCGTGGGTGGAAAAACGGCCCGCTAGGCAGGCCACTCGCGCCGGACAGAACCGGCCGACTTCAGCCAGCCGTGTAGGGAGAGGCGGCGCTGCTCGGCGGCGCTGGGTCTGCAGGTGGGCTGCGCCCCACCAGGCTGGGCCAACCCCTCAGCCAGGTCGTACCTTCCAAACCGGGTCGGGCCGACCCACAGCCGGGTCGGACCCGCCGAGTCGGGTCGGCCTGACCCGCCAGCCCACTGGGATTCACGGGCCTAGCCCGACATCGGCTAAATGCGAATATCTCCAAGACCGCGTGTTCGAATGATGTGTCGTCTCCAGTACTAGGACCCTCGTGATGAGGCGTTCTTTTTGCGATACTCTAAGTGAGTTTTGGACTACTTTGGAAATTGGGTGGGTTTGGATCAAGCGTAAATCCAACCGGGCCCTTGAAACAGAAAAGTCAATAACTCTCACACCGGGCATCCAATTGACGCGCCGTCTGTCGTGTTGGGTTTCTTTTGATGAGACGGAACATTGGGATACATCATCGCAAGACTTCGTGATAGTTGATGTATTGACCCCTTTGCTAGAGGAGCGAACCCTCCCAGAATCGAGCGTGTTGTGTGCGGTAACCTTAGATCTGGCTGCAACTACGACAACTATTGTGCTGGAATCCTCCGTGGGTTCGACGACAACGACTAATGTACCAGAATCCTATGTAGGTTCAATAGTTCTGACATCTATTCATGTATCCTGTATGGCATCAAAAGAAGAGATGTTCATGTATCCTGTGTGGGTCTGACAACTCAGATGAATTATAGTTGGTCCAGTATCTTGTGTGGGTCTGACAGCTAAGATGAGATAGCTGGCCCATATCCTGTGTGGGTCCGACAGCTTAGATGAGATAGCTGGCATGTATCCTTTGTTAATCTGACAGCTTAGCTGGTCCGGTATCCTATGTGGGTCCAACATCTTAGATGATCTAGTGGCTACATCTGATCATTTATATCTCTCTCTACTATTGTGGCATACCTGTGTGAGCTGAGTCTTGACGTTCAATCATTATAATCGATGTGATTGACATACATTCATGTGTGGACTGGGTTGTTCTTGGGATCGAGAGTTGGAGATGGACTGTGGTTGATAACTTATGTTTATGTATTGGAATATACCTAATATGGGTTGGTTGAAACTTCGTGATTGTATATTTCTTCTGTGGATTATCCTTCATGGATTCTGGGAGACCTTCAGGGGTCTCGGGGTCCTAACTGAGTATCGTTATACTCACCCCTACATGGGTTATTCCGACACTTCATTGTGTTGGTTGCAGATGATAGACAACATTGATCGAGGTAGAGAGTTGTAGAGCTGGATGGTACCCAGAGGTAGACCACTTGACGAGATGTGCACGGAGCAGACGGACGGACCTGGGGTGCTAAGGAGGCCATCTGTACCCACCCTTTCAGGCGGGATTTCTAGAGGACGACTTAGTGGTTACTGTTTTACCTTTCTGTATTTGAACTACCTTTTCAGTTGATTGTACTTACTATTGGGCTCATATTTCCGACCCCTTTCCATTCAGCACTTTCTTTTGTATACAAATTTAGTTAGTGTTTACTTCTAGTTGCGAACACTATTTTTTTTTTTTACTTTTTTAAAGGCAATGCCATCCCTTTTTATCGGGATTATGCCTTTGGTGCTAGTCACCAGCCCCTGGCCTATGGAAGGCGGGTTTAGGGTAGTCACGACACGGGCCCTAAGGACGGGTTGTGATAGAAATCAATATTTGAAAATTATTAAAATTATTAGAAGAAAATATATTTTCATAAAATATATACATATATTAATATTTATTTTCCTTTTCATTATAATATAATTTTATGGGACCATAATTAATTTTTCCATGTGTTATAAAATTAATTGTGATTTTAAATTTTATATTTTTCAAATAAGTGATGATTTTAATTAAAAAAAAAATTATAATATTTTGAAAATTATTTTCATATAAGGGATTTTTTTTAATTCTATTTTTTATGAAATTGTTATGGTGAATTTTTGGGATTTTTCTAAAATAATTTATTTTTTTCGAATAGTGAAATACAATAATTTATTGTATATGTACATTATAGGTTTAATATTTTGGATTGTGAGTCATCACTGATGTGGGAACCATAGTCTATAAATATCATTCAGTATTATATTTTTTCCTTTAATAACCACTCTTTCTTTTCTTAATCCAAAATAATAAACTAATGATTAAAATAAAAAAAATACCCATATCTTCCACTATAAATACCACCTCTCACCACCTCTTCTCCTCAAACATATAAAACCTTTAATCTTGTCCAATTAAAACCCAATAGTTTTACCAAACAACTCCACTAAGCCAATGAAACCTTGGTCAAAAAAAATATCCAAATCAATTTCCATAAGGAGGTTGTCGAGGAGAGGAATTAAAGAGGTAAATCATTTTTTTTGTTATCATTCAATTTAATTCAACTTTTTTTGTTTTCTTATCATTACCACACCTACTATATCCAAAAATAATGATAAATATAGTATTTTATGTATATTATAATTTTATTTTCTTAATCGAAACATTTTCATTAATCCCCTTCTCCTCTCCCTTTTATTCAAAATATGAAAACATCTCCTTTGATGTGCCGATTTACCGCCATTGTGGATAGTTCATTTTCATTTTACATTACCACTATCAAGGATAGTCATAAAACCTCCATTATAGTTAAATAATATTCTATTATACATATTGTAATTAAAATAAAATTATGTAACCATTATATATACAAAAAATTATTTAATAAATCCAAACTAGTTCGTGATTGTCAAAAATTTCCCAAAATAAAATAATGTTCATAATTAATTTTGTACCAAATGATTGTTCCTAAACCCAAATAAACAAATGAAATTTTTAATTATTTAATATTATGGAAGGTCATTAATAACATAGATTTTCAATTATATAAAAATATTCTCATTTTATATGATTTTCCATACATGTATTCAATTAAACTGATTTTGAAACCCATGGAAACGGACGCTGCCGAACAATAAAATTATATCTTATAACTCCTGAAAAAGGTCATAATTGAACTTTAAATTTTTATATTAATGAAAATAATATTATAAAGTCTTCTGAATTATTTATTTAATTAATGGATTTAATTTTATTATCTAGGACATTAATATCAAGGGAAGAATACATTTTCGCATAATATAAGGGATTCTCCCTGAACATCCATTTTTCATTCGGGTTACACTTTTTCACTAATTAACCTAATATAATCCTACATTATTTTTATAGACTTAATATTAATTCTATTTATATGTTATGGACCCCTGTATCAAGATCATATTATATTTTTTTGAAGTGTAAATTCACGTTTCAAATGGTTTCCTTTTCCATTCCTCCTGATAAGAAATCCTTCTTAATTGGAACATCCCATTTTCTAACCCATTTTCAATTACCATTAATAATATTTTACAAGACACTAATGTTATAAAAACTAATTATATCATGACAGTTTTCTTTTTCTGTTGTTGGTTTTATACAAAAAAACTATGTCATTTTCCTTTTAAAAGTCTCTTTAATATTTCCCTTCAACTGCACTAAAGACTATAAATTCAAAAGTTTCTTTAAACTCATTTTATAGTATAGAAATCCATTATGAAAAAAATTCATTTCCCTTACCTTTTATTTTCTAGGAAATAATTTTTGAAATCTAATTTTTCTATAATTTCAATTTCTTTTCCAAAGTAACTCTACATTCCAAAGTAAAAAAGTGGGTTTTCTCATCTCATTTTTTCCTTCTATGATAGATATGCCTTGTACGCCACAAAATCTTGGTGTGTGGTGTATGTATTTCCCTTGATATATTATATCATGAATATTATTATTCTCTTGATTTTTTACTTCTATTTTAAATTTATTACTTCATAGAGATTATGATTCATCTATTTTAATGTGTTATGGCAAACTTTGGAATTTTGAAACATTATTTTTATTAATTTTTTTAAATGGAATCATTTAAAATTATATTCATCTATATAAACATACTTTTTGAATCTTCCATTCAATACTTATTTATTTATAATTCAAATATTTCATGAATTAAATCTATGTGTGAAACATTATTTGGACTTGTAGAGATGGGTAGGGCCTGTTATGGCCCCTCGATGCAGCAATAGGTCTCATGTGAAAAAGCACAGGTGAAAAAACCCTTCCTATTTTATTCTCAACAATTCAAATAGGGTTTTACCAACAGACCAAAACCGTATTGATGGTGTAATGGATAATGTTCGAGATACATGATGTCCAAATAATAATTTTCTTTATTCAGTATTCAGTTAATATATTCTAAAATATTTTCACTATGAAAAAAATCTATGGACTCATTTTTATTATCATTTCAATGATAGAATTTATTTTTTATTTTATTTAACTTTCCAAAATGTTTATTTATTATTGACTTCTCATCATTTATTATTTTTTTATATAACCATTATTAAGAAATTAAGCTTGCCCGTTTATTTTTTTCTTCCCTAGGTTGTGAAGATGAAATTTTTTAATAAGGGATAGGAAGAAAATTGTTTTATTTATTATATTTTATATTTAATTACCAATGTAGTAAGGGAACCCTGTGGATATCTAGATTCTTCAAGACTACTAAAATGATTTACACTTATTGATGTTCTCTTTATTATCTATTCCATTATAATAAAATGACCACCGAATCTAGGATACCTGGTTAAGTGTTGTTACAATGAGATGTGTTGATGTAAATCGAATTACATCGGTTTGTGAGGCATTAGTCTTCCGTAAACATGAACAAAATATTACATTAAAATATAATGGATATTAGAGATGGATATTACTTATTACATTATAATAATAAATTATATGTATATTTAGGATACTAGATATAATTATCTATCATTTTATATAAAAAATAGAATGAGGGGGGAGAATAAAGAATACTAGAACATGAGGTTAAAAACTATACATCTTCATTAGAAATTCATCTTTTATTAACCCCTTCTTACCTCTAACATTGTTATTATGCACAAAATATGTCCTCTAAAACCTGATGAGGGCTGTTAGGAATGAATTTGGAATGATATTCACAGAAAAATATATTATTGAGTTTTTAATAAAAGGGAACAAGAGGTTCATGATTATAAGAGATGGAAGGTGCACTCTTTTTATTTCATAAAATGTCATATTAATATAAATTGATTTTGATATAAAATAACTCAAAATTGATAATATTAGAAGCTAAGATTAAGATGATTAAAAATAATCTAATCCCATAAAAATTGAACATGTTTAAATCATACATTTACCATTATATTCTTGTTTTAAAACGTTATTTACCCTTTTGACAATTAAAATGATATATTTGTTTTTAAAATTAATGGGTAAATATTTTTTTGATATAAGGAAAAACAGAACATAAATTTACCATGTATTATTTCATAAAAAATATCCTATTAAATTGGCTAATTATGTGTTTTTTATTTATTCCAAATCATTTCACGAAATACTATTTTCATAAAATATCTATATTGTATGTTTTAAAACTATTCATTTACCTTTACATTAATAACATCTAGAAAAGGAAAATAATTTTGATTAAATATTTTACTACATACATAAAATGTTATATATATAGATAAAATTTACGTATAACATTAATTCTTTAAAATATTATTAATTTTTCTATTTTATATATCATTATTATTTTATTTTTCCATTAATTGAATAATAACTAGGTCATTTTTGTGTAAGAATTTGAGGAAATTATTTTTTCACTAAAAATTCATAAAAAATTACAACTGTTAATATATTTTTTTTTAATTCACATGAAAATTTTTAACTGAATATATCCTTTTTATCCCCATGTTAAAAATATTATAGTTATTAAAATGAAGTGTGTGAAGTTTTATAGTTATCGTTAAACAAAATTTTATTAAATAACAATCACAGCCATAAGATAAAAAGGAAATATAACATAATATTTGATGATTATGAATTAAATATATTGATTCAATAAATTAATTAATTTTTTAGGTCATTTTATAGTCCTTATCAATTATTTTCAAATTTAATTATGAAGTTTCTCTTTACTTTGAGAGTAAAAATTACTAAAGATGATATTTATAATGTCTAAAAAAATTGTGACCTATTTACTCAATTTATACATTTTTTTTGAAATATGGTCCATTTATCATGATTGAAAACTCAACATTTGAATAATGTAATTTAAAAATAACCATGAAAATGTGATGAAAATTTGTTTTTTAGAAAAATGCATTTTTAAGTATAAATTTATTTATACTAAATTAAATTGTAAAATTAATTTAAAAAACATTTGTTTTGATTATTTTTAATCAATATAAAAAATTTAAATAAAAATAAAAAATTTTAATTTTATATTGTAAATACATGAAAATAAAATAAAATTATCAATAAAAATCATTATTTTCACTATTTATTGAAAAATAAATCATTCTAAAATCTTATAAAAAATACGTATTATGAAAAATATAAAATGTTAAATAAAAAATTCAAATTAATTTTATGAAATATATTTTCAAGATTTTCACAAAAATAATTATTATATTTTATCGAAAAAACCATTTCGGAAGAAAATATATTTTGAAGAAAAAACTAACATTAAGAAATCAATTGCTTCTTCCAAAAGATTTATTCAATATATTTTCATTCAATTTGGATTTATATATTTTCCATAATTTGGTTAATCTTATTCATACTATCCAATTTAATGGATTTGTTATAATAGTAAAGTTTCAATAATAAAATTTTTTTGTGGTTTGTTTAGGTTTGGTGATTGTGTGTCAAATATAATATCGATGATAATTTCCATGTTTAAAAATATTATTGTGTTACATATTCCCACACCCTGAGTCAATAAATTTATTCCTTGTTAATAAAACATGAACATGGAAATTAATGGTCTCCCATTTTAAAATACCATTTTAAAAAACCCACATAATAAAAATGGTTAAAGAAACTTCCAATAAAATGGGATGAGTGAAAAAAAGGAAATATAAGAGAAAACTAATTCTCGTGGAATGATGTTGAGTGATAGAGAACATTTAGAAGATAAATATAACATCCACAACATCCCAAATTTGATAGGGGTGAAGAAACCATCGATTCATTAGAAATGATGGTATTATGATAATTTTGTATATCAAAATACTTTTCTTTGAGTGGAGGAATGTTTTTACCTTATAGTCAAAGAACATTAGAAAATATACATAAAGTCACTATAGAGTTTCAACCATTAATAAATTTCCTCCATAGTGTCATATTTTTCATTGATATAATAGTAAATACGATGAAATTTATTATATATGAAGCACTAATATTAACTTATAACAGATCAAGAAATCTATAAGAAAACAATAAGCTATTCATCTTACCATTAGATATTAACAAACTAAAAAATGGTTTTCATAGGTTAAGATAATTCCTAGAATGAGTAATCCTTCTAATAAAGAAATAATAATTTAATATCATAAATTATATTGTAATACCAAAAGATCGACATAGATTACATAATAAATAACTATCCTCAAAATTCTTCAGAATAATCTAGACTGAGTTTGAATCCCAAAAAAATAATTTCATGGGCTTCCAAGAATAATTATGAATTTTTCTCCATATATCTTCAATTAATATAAAATCCTCATACCAAAATTTATATTCCCTAATGAAATGGTCTCCAAAAAAGGATAATCATTTTAATAAATAACATGAAAAACCATAAAAGCTACTATTAAATAATATACACTCCCAAAAGATAAATCAACCTTTAATACTCATATAATATCCCACATCATTTTGTTTATCAAAATCATGTATTATTCTCAAAAAATATACTGAATGTTTTCTGAAAATCACTTAATGATTGAATCACTATTCAATCATATAGTTCTTAAAATGAAATGAAATATGTTACCAAATAATCGTGATTATTATATACCAGAAAATTTATTATAAAAAATACATACTAAATATACAGTCACATAGTCTAGTGTTAGGAATAGAACCCTTGTTTCTTTATTATTATGGGTTCAATACCCACATCCTTGGTGGATGTGATGGTTCGTTTCCCTAAAATATCCATGAACCCCACCTCCCATAACCTGTGCATATATTAAAAACATTAAATTTTCATCATTGATACTGATTAAAGTGAAAAAATATTTTCAATCCAAAACATTCAACATCAAAAGGGAAAATTGGATCACATACATTCTCATAGTCCTTTTGAGCATATAGTTTTAGAGAATATGAAAAAAAAACTAATATAAAAAACACCCAGGTCTTTAAATGAACATTTATTCTATTTAACTTAACATTACTTATCTCGCATTATGTCCTTATCAGAATCTATATTAAATTCTTATATAAATAATTCATTCAACACCATTCTTGATAACTAGGATAAAATGACACATATAAAGGGTGATATCAAATGATCAGTAAGGGTAAACATAAGTATTAACAATTAAATATAAACAATGAGATATGTAGTGAATAAGGGAATGAAAACATAATCAGTGTGTTTGAGATAATCATAAAATAACTCAAACAAACCAATATACGAATCCCCGTTCATGAAAAATGGAATAATGTTATAACAAATACAAGTGTCATTAGAATCAATAATCATGATTCATGTTATAACAATATTGATCAAATGTAATATTTATGACCTATTGCATGACAACAAAATGTGTTGGTATCATGGTACATAAAGTTCATATAACCCCTAAAGAACCCAAAAAAATAGATTAATTTTTTGGTTTAAATCCATAACCAACTCATTATAGATCAATCAAGGCACCCCCATCATATCAGATATATCAGGCTCACCCAGTTCTATCTTGTAACACCCATTGTATAAGATATATTGGGCTCACCCATCATATAACAATTTCTAAGAAACATAAAAGTACATATATCTTATAAATCATTATATAAGTAATAAAAAATCATTTTTCAGTTTATAAAAATATTAAAACATTTAAACGAATTGGGTTCCATAATAATATATTAGAAATATTATTAACCCATGGAAATGAAATAGTCTCTAAAATAATATCATTAAAACTTGATAAACCCTTTGAAAAGAAAAAAATTCCCTAACAAGATATTTGAAACATGATTATCATAGTTAAATGAAATGGGTTTCATAAAAATATCGTTGAAACCTAACCAATGCTTTTAAAATAAATGGTATCTATTTTATTCTATCTGAAACGTGATTAAACCCTCGAAAAGAAATTGAATCCATAAAAATATATTTGGAAACTGATAAAACATGGAAACGAAATGGGTTCCATAAAAATAGCATTGAAGCATGACTAACCTATAGAAATGAAATATATTTCATTACAATCTCATTAATACATGACTGACCCGTTTATAATAAATTTGTATCATAGAAATCACTTTAGAACATTTCTAACCCATGAAAAATAATCAACTTCTATTATAATATATATATACATTCAAACTTAATCTATAAAGATAAAGAATGAGTTTGGTATCATCAAAAAATATCTCATTTGAAAAATAATTTACAACAAAAGTTTTTTAAGTTGACGAATGGAAATACCATTTAATGATCATTAAAACATTTTTGATAGAAGTAACAATTTCATTACGAAAATCACTACTAAAAACTAGAAATTCAGAAAATTATGTGAAGATAATTTTCTTCGCAAACATACATGGAACTATATATAATATGAATGGGGGAAAACAACCGATATGATTTTGGTAAATCGGGTTCCTATTATAAAAGATAAAAGTAAACATTATTCACAAATCATTTTAAAAAAGGGAGTCAAAAGTGACCCTTTTATAAAATTTTATGAAATAACATTTTATAATATTTTATAATAGGGTAAATATATTTATAAAATTTATTTAACAAACCATTTATTTTTAGAAAAGATCAATTTTTCAAAAATTTTCTAAAACATAGAAATGGAAGAGAATGATACCCAAATAAAATAAAAAACATGATTTGTATCACATAGAGACGAATTTATAGATATATCATGAATAAAATGTAGGAAATTTTAATAAAACATGTTAAAAAAATTAATAACCTATAGTTAAAAATGAAATTAAATTCATGAAAATAATAAGATATTATTTCCACCAAAGTATCCTTAAACATAAACTATATTGACAGGAAGAATATTGTAACATAAAGCCTTCAACACATTATAATATCTTTAATCACATTCCCCATGATAGAATAAAACCTAATGATACATTTAATATCATGAAAATAAATGGATTCAATATATAACATGTTAATAGAATAGTATATATTCATTATAAAACAATATAGGTTATAATCGTAAACATTTTCCTTAAAGAAAGGAATTTTAGATGATTAACCCTTACTATGATCATATAATTGTATTGAGTATAAATAAATTGATGTAATATTTAAAAAAATAAAAAATCCACAAAAAATATTTGGAATTATGTAATAAAACTTTTTATATAATAATTAATATAAGATAATATCAAAATATAGTCAATGTAGAAGGGTTATAACCTAATGAAAGGAAATTGAATTAAAATACCCATTACCACTTGGTAACATTCATTTAAAATCAATTTGAATGAAATAATAAAAATTAAATCCTAAAATGAAATTATGTATTCAGGATTCACGATATTACATGTATATGTGGAATTTTATTCAATGTATAATAAATATTATTGGTGAATATTTTATATGTCTTAAAGTAGTAAATGAGAGATGAAAAACTCGTTACCTCGACTCTAAAAGATCTATGTGTAGGATATAAATAATGTATAATATGAATATATTAATTATCCAATTTCATATAGACCATGTCTATTTTTATTTCTATATACTTAAATAATTTATTTTTTCTTTATAATGAAATATTAAAACACTTAATCAGTTAATTCCCCATCTCATGATTTAAGGATGATCAGGTCAATGTTTCAAAACACCTTTGGTGTGTTGACCATGTTAAAATTGACCCTTGTTTAAAAATATACAAAATAATAATCAAGAAATAATTAAAAAAATTCATCACTAAAAAAATTTAAATGCAGTCATGAAAAATGTTTATGAAAAATGACCTATGTTATGATAATGGATACAGTAGGTCCTACTTACGCATGAGTAACATTTTAATTTTTCAATGATCATTATAGATGGAATGTATGTATTATTTTATCTATAAATAATTAAAAAATATCATAAATACCATATTATTTAATTAAATATAGTTGTATAAATCATTATTTTTATGTGCTTATGGAAAAAGAAACACATCGCATTATGGATGAATTAGTCTATAAGTACAATAATGATGTAATAATCTTTAATTGTAAGAAATAAAATGATATATTATATATTTAGAATGATAAATTTTTCATTAATATATTTTTTATTTTATTTATATCGTATATATTCAGTAACATTTTCGTTATTACCATTCATGTGAAAATTTATTGAAAAATGAATCAAATTGCTTCATGGTACACATGGGTATTGTTATTGTATCACCTACATAATGGAATTTAAACATTTATATCTGAAATAAAACTAAAAAAGTATAAATTTGTTACAAATTTATGATATATATTTTATTTTATTATCATAAAAATATTTTATATGTGATGATAAAAAATGAATAACATTGGTTCACCAGGGGTAGTTTTTTGCATACACGAATTATGATTTCGTATCCCATTTGATGTAAGGGGGGATTGGTTTAGAGTATTATAGTAATAGAGTAACATATAAATTTATAAGAGATAATTTTTTATCATATTAGACAATTTTGAAACAATTTTAAAGAGGTGTAGTAATAAATAAAACAAAAACTAATAGTTAATATTTTTACCTAATCTGAAACACCCTCAATAAGATTACACATAAATTATTCCTAGAGTTGAATTATTGCAAAATATGACTTATAGTATAAGGGTATTGAATTTGGGAAGTGATTTTAGTATTCATTTTCCACATAAAATATTTTTGAAGGTGTTAAAATTATCTGATAGTGGTGACCTTTTTTATTTGATGTGAGTTGTAGACTTATAAATATTGATCACTAAAAGGAGGACCAATATTTTTCATTTTACAAAAGGGAATGAAAATTATTATTATTTATATTTAGACTTTATAAGTTCTAAATATGATTATATAAATAGTTTATAAAATCTTTTATTTCATTTTTCCCTTATCATTTTAGTTTATCCTCAAGGGAAACCAATTTCACCTTAACCACTATAATTTATTTTCAATGTTATCACAATTTATTATTATAAAAAAAAATAGTTGAAATTGTAATAAAATCTAATTTATTATGATTAAAAATATTTAATGCATTTTACATAATAGAATCAGAGAAATAGCAAAATTAAATTTAAAACAAAATCTACAGATGAGATGAAAATGATTGTTTACAAAAAGTTTATTTTTCAAGAAAATATTATTTTATTTTAACTATGTTACTAATAACAATAATTTTATGAATATAAATAATAATATATTTTTACATAGTTCAAAAAATAAATTTAAATAATTCAACTATATGGATTATTTTAATTATTTCAATGAGAGAAGCGATACACACTTTAAAACGGTCTTTAGAAGTGTCTTTCTTTTAAAACATAAAGGCAACATTATACAAAAATCCAATAAATATTTGATTAAAAATATATTAATTTGATAAACTATATATAAATAATACTTATTTTTTAGTAAATCATATTAAAATATATTGGTTGTTTTAAATTTCTTAATTTATTAAAATGATATGACATATTTAGAAAAATCAATATTTTTCACAATTCACCAAAAATCTATATTTTTTGAAATATCTAATGTTTTTACAAAAATAATGTTGTGATATTATTATTTCCAAAAATAATGTACATTTTTTTGAAAAAATTATTAATATTTCCCAAAATTTATTATAGTATCTTTTCAACAAGAGAAATAAATATTATTTTTGAAGAAAACACATTTTTCAAGGACAAAATTACATTACTAAATATTAATTCATTATGTACTGAAAATTTATCAAAACATTATATTGAGTAATATATATACATATATATATCATAATTTTTTCAATTTCATTCATTCCCACCAATATAACAGATGTGTTTTGATGGTTATATATTTCAAAGGTTGTTTATGTTTGGTGTTGTGTGTCAAATACACTATCAAACATAGTTTAATTTTCTATAGTGAAGGGTTTTTGAAACTACCTACACATTTAATAAATTAAATATTCACAATTTTAAAATTATCTTGGTAAAAAAAGTCTTGATATTTTAAAATTATTTTATAGAAAATGTACTTCTTAAAAGAATCTTAACAAAGAATTCTATTAATAAAAGGGAAATGGATGTATAAAAGTCATCTAGAATAACACATACTTGTATTAATAATATAATAACATTGGTATAATGTGATTATTTGAAAATGGAAGAAAATAACAATTCCCAAGTAATGACATAGAGTGAAAAATATCATTGGTAATAAGAAACTGAATGATCAAGAGATTGTAGTAACCACCAAACCATAAACTAAATAGTTGTGAAAAAGGTCATTGATTTCATCATAAATGGTGGTAAGATGACAATATCTTAATTCAAGATAAATTTCTAATATTTGATAAATTATTTTCCATCTAAACGAATTTTAAATGGAAATATACTAACTTAAATAATAGAATTTATCCCTTTGGTCTATTCCAAACACAATCTCAACTTTTTTTCCAAATGGTGAGCATTAGAGATGAATTCATTATTCATAAGAAAATAAAATAAAATTTTCAAGACAAAATAACCATAAATGGGGTAAAATTATATTTCAAATATATTTATAGATTTACAAAAAAAATATTAATCACATAGTATGATAATTCCCAAGTAGAATAATTCATTATATGATACAATAATATTCATAATTTATTAGTAATAACCAAAGTTAAAACAATATGATTCCATAATATTATATCTCATATAACCTCAATAACATTAAAATTAATGTTTTTTTAACCTCTAAATTCATCTCTTAACTTTCATCACACAAGAACAATAATATTTAAATCTTCATTTTGAATAACATCAATCACTTAGTCACCAAATTATTTTTCTATCTAACGTTTATCAATATTATAAAACCCATGTTCAGATAATTATATTAATATCCAATATCATTGAAACCCTAATGATTATCAATTCCATATAGTTTATGTAATAAAATTTTAAACAAATACTTTACAGTAAAAATGATATCTACAAATACTAGAACATAATAAAATTTCAGCTTAACTGTAATTAATCACTTTAAGATATAATCACATAATACATTAAATAGGTGCCTAAGACATTGATATTATGAAAATCAATAATTTAATAGACCTATCAGGGTATCCATAACTCTTAATATAACATCAAATTAAAACTTCATTATTTACAAAGCAGTATAAAACTTTCCTATGGTATTAACTATAACATCCTTCAACCCACACTCCTAGATCTGGTGCTAAAATCATAAACATTACATTTTTCATCATTGATAATGATAAAGGTAAACAAATTTACACCATAAAACACCTATAATATCAAAATGAAAAATTGGATCACATAAATTATAAAAGACCTATTTGGTTTAGTGTTTTATAGAATTTCGATAAATTCAAACATATAAAATACCCTTTTTTAATGATCATTTATCCAAATTCACATTGATTTTATTATTTTACATTAATTCATATTAACAATCCATATGTAATCATTTTATACATAATTAAATCAACATAATTTATTATAACCTAGAAAAATGGAAAAATAATATGTGTGTGCTCAAATTTTTTTTAAGGGAGACATAAGCATTAACAACTGTTTTTCATCATTTAATATAAGAAAGGAATAAGGGTATAATTATGTAATCAGATCTGATGGGATATTTATAAATTAAAAAATTCCCTTAAATAACCAACTCACCAATCATGAATCATAAAATATTGCTTTAAAAAGGATAGAGTAATCAGAATAAATAATCATGATCTATATTATATCAATATTTATCAATATTAACATTTATATCCCATAGAATACTGAAAAAAAATTTGTTGGCATCATGGGACATCATTTCTATATATCCCTTTAATAAAGCAATAATGAACCCTTAAAATGGAATAACTAAATGGGTTCCTTCCATACCTAATGAAAAAGAGTATTATGTGGTTGAAACAATCATATAATCTATATAATATCACCCAGTCTATCTGGTGAAACCATTATATATGATATATCAAGCTCGACTAGTTCTATTTGGGTGCACCCATTGTAAAATAATTTCCAAAATGTATAAATAAATTATATAGAGGATATAATATATTGACACAATCAAAAAATAGTTATTATTCCTTTCATAATAATATTAACATGTGGAGATAAAATAGGTTCTATAAAAATCTATTTGATACATGATTAACCTGTGGAAAATAAATGTGTTCCAAAACAATCTATTTTAAATTAGATTAACCCATGTAAAATAAATATGTTCTGAAAAATATTCATTGAAGCATGATTAAACCATGGGAAGGAAAAATGTTCCATAAAAATCTGTTTGAAACCATAAATTCCCCTGGAAAACAAATTTTTTCTATAAAAATAAATTACAAACATGATTAAATAGTGGAAAATAAATTACATCCATGGAAATATATTTCAAACATGATTAACACATGGAAAATAAATTTGTTCCCTAAAAATATATTTGAAGAATGATTATCCTATTGAAAAGAAAAAATTTCCCCAAAAATCTCATCAAAATATTATTAACCTTTGTTAAAGTTATAAGTTCTATAATTTTTTAGAAACATGAGTATTTCATTGAAAAGAAATGAGTTTGATTAGAAAAATGTTCCAATCAACATTAACTCATTGAAAAGAAATGCATTCCCTAACAACCCCACTTGGAAAAAAATATTCTATCCATAAAAAGAATGAGGATGGTATCATTACCAAATATACCTATTTGAAATTAATTTTAAAAAGGGTTATTGAAAAATGATTAAGAGAAATACCATTAAATTATCCTTAAAATTTTTATAGGGAAATAAACATTTCATTTTGAAAATGACTTTTATAAACTAAAAATTTAAAAAATATTGTGAATGTTTGTCTTTTTGAAAAAAAAAACATGGAAGAATATAGAGGATACATCTTATATAATAATCGACATGTGGTAGGAAAATCTATTCATGTTATATATGTCAAAAATAATCATTATTATCAAAACATTTTGAAAATGGGAGAAAAAACAGGCCCATTTGAAAAATTATATGAAATTACGTTATATAAAATTTTAAAATATGGTAAAACATCAATAAAATATCCTTTATTAAATAATTTACTATTATAAAAGAAAAATTATTAAAAAAATTATAAAAAAATTATATTGAATATAATGATACCAGATCTAAAAAATACATAATCGTTATCACTTAGAAACTAGTTTCATTATATTTATTCAATCAATAATATAATTAATAGAAATAAATTATGTTAATAAAATTCATAACGATTTGTGAAAAAATATATGTGATTTAGGAAAGTAAGAGACTAATATTTTCAATAAATTATCTATGAATATATACAATGTCGAAAGGAAATAGATTGTATCATAAAACATTTTTTACTTTGTTAACTATTCAATCGTTAGACCCAAGAAAAAATAAATTCAAATAATCCATTAAATACCATGAAAATAATCATATTCATTATATAACATTTAAAATGTAAATTATATAAACTTCCTAAATTAATATAGTTCCATATCATAAACATATGTCCCATATAAATAAATTTAGGACCATTAACCCTTATGAATATCATATCATTGATTTGAGAGTTAATAAACTGAGAGATTATGTGTCACAAATTTAAATCCATATAAATAAGTGTGAATACATAATAAAACAATTTATATATAAAATCACACAAAATCATATCATAAAAGATTAAATGAAGGATAATTATAACTCAAAAATTTTAAATTTTGCTAAGGAACCCTTTACCACATGGTAAATTTCAAGTCAAACACACTTAAATGAAATAATATAAATTTTAATTTAAAATAATATGATGAATAAATTATTTAATATAATTTATGTGTAAGGGTTATTATATAAACTATATAATAAAAATAAGTGGGGGAATATGGAATATGTCTCACCAAAGTAAAAGCGTGATGAGAAAACACTTACCTTATGTCTAGACATTCCATGGGTGTCCTTTAACTCATATATAACAAGATTATATGTAAGACCCAATAGATTTAAAAATAAATTTAATGTATAATGTAATGCGCAAAAAACGACGTCTCTCTGAAAAAAACTGTTTTATTATAATTATTTAAAAAATATAGTTATATTCTTTCCATGTAGCATAATTTTTCTACTTCTGTGATTAGAATTTTGAAAACCTTGCCTACATGGTTGTGATCATTTAGAGATTTAGGGTCTGATAAGGTCAACAATATTTTTTGGTAAATATTTACATGAACCTTATGAATTTTAATATGTCCCTTTTGAATAGTATCCTCAACCATGAAACTTTAAATAAAATTTAGGAACCTCTTAAATGAATGTATGATATAATGTAAAAAAAATTAATAATTAAGTGTTGGTAATTTATGAGTAATGAATATTTAATTACAATTTCTTTATTAATAAATTGATAAAATGGAAATTAATTTACATAAAATGTATTCAAAAATCATGATTTTTTTTCCTTATTATTATAATATAATTTTATGTGACCTTGGCTAATTTTTAAATATGTTATAAAATCAGTTTTAAATTTAAATAATATAATTTTTATGTGAGTAATGATTTTAAATAAAAATTAAATTTCTAATATTTTGAAAATTATATTTATAAAAGGTATTTAATTTTTTAATTCTCTTCATCAAAAAATGGTTAGTGGGAATTTTTGGGATTTTTGTGAAATAATTGAATTTTTAGTGAATATTAAAATACAGTAATTTACAGTATAAATACTTTATAATCTAAATACACTATTCCATTTGTAATGGATGATGTAATAACCCATTTGTTAGAACTCACGCTCTAATATGAAATTATTAAGTCGCAATAACAAACACTATTTCTTGTCTTGAGAAAACTAATAAAATAATTAATAAAATTATGAGAAATCACATATCTCTTCCTCTATAAAACCACCCTCAATCCCACTTATTCTAACTCTTATAATAGATGAAGCATGTAAAAGATATACACAAATTATCTTCTCTAGTATACCCCCACTTCATGGATCTCTTTTTCTTACCAAAAGACCAACACCCCATTTCATACAGTGGTTCTCAAGGTGGATAATTCAAGAGGTAATTCCTCTTCTTTTTTCTTTTTAATTTCATTTCAATTCTTTTTATTTTATTAATCATATCCTTGAATCATTATCCAAGTAGTAATTATGAATCTAGTATCATATATATACTATAATTAGATCAGTAAAATATAATATCCATTATTTATATTCTTACTCTCATTCTTTTATTTTAAAAACGAAATCATCATCTATGAGGTGCAGATTTACAACTTTCATGAAAAACGAACATTTGGTTTTAAATTTCATCTTAAAGGATGCTAATGAAAAAAAAAATTGGTTTAACCAGACTATAATATATTTATAATAACCTATTTAATGTTATTGAACCATTTTACATTCATAATACTAATTCATAAGACAAAACTAGTTTGTAGTCCCACCGTAATAAGATAAACGATTATTACTAAATATCACATTTAATAAATCATTCTCATACCATATAACCATATCATATATATTACCATTTAAACTTTTTTATTCTCATTAATAACATGTAATTTTAATTTTTTAGGATTATAACCATTTTACAGGAACTTCATTACTCATATACAAGTATACCTATCATGAAAACCAAGGAAACAAACACTACCGAGCAATAAAATTGTATCCTATAACTCAAAAAATACCATAAATGAACATAACAAAATTATAATAAATAAAATATATGTAGATGAAGTTATTAATTAAATAATTAAGATATTTATTTTTATTATCCAGGATGATAATTTCATGTGAAAACTCATTCAAACATAAGGTAAGGGTTTTCTACACGAAACTCCAATTTCTTTTGGGTTACTCTTTCTCTCTCATCAGTATAATAATATTATTTATTATTCAAATTTTCTCATCATAAATTATTTGTAAATTTTCTATAAATATGTACAAATAATAATCATTCTTTATTTTTTGGGGGGATTTACATTTTTTAAAAGGATATTTCTCAAATTCTTCCTAATAAAATGCCTCAATTCAAAATAACTTTTTGAATTCTTACGTATTTTCAAGTGCACTCTATAATCATTTTTAAGACACCATAATTTTATAAAATCACTCATTCTATTATGAAAAAACATTATTAGTAAACTTATGTAATTATATATAGATTATTTCAAAACAACTCTTCTTTGCAAAGTAAAAGAGTATTTCTATCAAGTATTACTCTTTCATTTTATATGATTATTTCCATATAAAACTCTTATACATTATTATTTTCAATTGGGATAAATCTCTTATGATATCATATACCATATTGTATTTAAATTTTTATGATTAGTTTGGATGTTATTGTTCTAGATTGATACCATTCATCATATTACTGTGAATGGTTGGTGTTTATGTTTACTACTTGGGGAAAACTATTTAAATTTCATATGTTAGATTCAATATGAATCTATATGTTGATTATTATTATCCCCTTTAATATGATGAATTCATTGGACTTAGTATGTGACAGGTGGATATCACTATAAAAAACTCGATTTATCATTAGGTCTCATGAGACAAACTAGCCTGGGTTTTTCTCATTACATATAGTGTCTTGGCCAAGGCATTAATAGTATGGTTATAATTTATGGAATTATATATTCTCCCATTATGAAGCTAGTAATTATTTTTCAATGTGATTATTCATCTAGTAGAATATCCAAGGTTTTGGTTTATTATAGAATTATTTTTATAATTCTGTTCATTTTATGCTCAAGTTTCCTTTAATGGAATGTGTACTTTTAGTTATTCAACATGCTTTATATTTTTTATTCTATTGTATTACATACCCTTAAATAGCATCTTAACTCACCCTTTTATTATGTTTTATTTTTCCCCAAGACGTAAATACGTATATTATTACTGACTAGTGAATATTATCATAAATTTTATTGGTGTTTTCTATATAGTTATTATGTTTTACTTCATTTAAAGTAGTAATGAAACTATTTTGGTTGTATTTGGTTTTCCAGTGATACAAAACTATTCATTCCTTCATGATATGATGTCCTTGTTTTTTCCAATGTAATAAAATAAGGCACGAGCTTCGATTTTATAGGGTTCGGACATTATAGTTGGTATCAAAGGATGTTTAGTAGAAACCATGGAAACTAGATTTAAAAAATATATTAGAGAAGATAGACCTAGGATAGAAATTGAGGATAAGAGTAGAACAACAACATTGAATTTTTGTAAGGAAGAGTATGTGGGTCTTCTTTAAAATACATCCTTATTTGGATACCACATTGGATATAATTCTGGCAAAGATGTACATAGGAGAAACAACCTTGACAAGGTATTCCGAGCCTGACTCGGGGTAACTTGGTACATGATAATGGGCCTTCTTGCACACCTTATTTGACATTCTCATTAAATATGCTTAAGATAAGTCAGATTTTTATTACAAACCATTATGAAGGATTTAAATTTAAATATGTCCCCAAATAAACCATACTTATTATTATGATATTATACATTCATAAAACATTAATTTAAGTTATGTGTTTTTCTATTTCAATATTATACATTATGATTCATAACCTAATTTAATGTATGACAATATTAATAAATGGAACCTTTAGTAAGGAATGGAAACAACTTTAATGAATATATCCCTTATAGGGATTTCCCTCCTATGCAAGTTAATGACGTTGATATTGGAGTTGTGACTAGTGTTGAGAAACTTATAACTATATTGGGACAACTCACACAGGTTATGAACAATAACCTTACCAATATAGAGCATTATGATCCAAAATGTAGAGAAGCAACGTTAGATTAATTTATGTTAAAATAGACTACATCATTCCATGGGACTACAAACCCATTTATAGTGGAGCAGTGGATAAATTCCTTGGAGAATATATTTCTCAATTTGGGAAGTAATGAATGGGAGAGGTTTATCATTTTAGTTTATCATCTATCAGAAGATGTGGAAGAGTGGGGTTCATTAATTCAAAACACAAAATAGGAGGATGGAATATAAAATAAATCATGGAATTATTTTAATCAAATTTTCTTAGAAAAAATTTTCCCTCATGAAAAAGGCGCATATACGGAAAGAAAATTCATTAATTTAAGGCATAAAGAAGATGAAAACATTACCAAGTATGAATCCAACATTACATGTTTTAAAAGTCATGTTTTGGAATACATATGTAATACAAGGACAAAGAGTCATTGATTCTTTGATGGTTTAAAACCATTCCCCCAAAGGGCACAGGTAGCCCAAAAGTTTTCATCATATTAGGATATAGTATCGTGTTCAATCGAGTCTTAAGAATACTTATATAATACTCATGACTTCAAAAGAATATAATAGAACAAGATGTAATTTTAACACTCTATAAAATTAAATATATAAATGGTGAATAAAAGAAGAATTATTTTTCTATCCTGTGAAAATTGTGGAAAAAACACCCTTGTACTTTCTTAAAGGGTATGTGTGTTTGTTACATGTGTGGAGAAAAATACCACCAAACCCATGAGTTTAATGGAAAGAAATAAGCTCCCAAGATTTAGTGATACAATTTAAAAGAGATGGGACATTATGAATATGATTTTCCCATGTTCTAAGTAAACATTACCAAAAGAAGTCCAATGGAGAAAGGACAATCTTATACAGTCATAACCACGAAGGTTGAACTTTATAATGATTTGGTTTCAGGTACATTAATAATCTCCAAAAATTTTGACAATTCTTTGTTTTATTTTTCATAATCTCTTTCCCTTATATCTTCCCAATTTCCATTATAAATTATATATTTTCAATTCCACATAACAAGAAAGTTATCAGTCCAAACCCCTAAGGGAAGTCTCATTGTAACAAATATTTTTCCAGAATTTCCCATTGTGGAATATAAATTTGATTTATCTACTGATTTTATTATCATAAAAATGATAGAATAAGTCATAATCCTCGTAATGGATTGGATGTCAAAATATGATACAGGAAATATATTATAAAAATAAAGAAATTTAAATTGGTGAGGACTGTGTATAAACCCTTATATTTAGATTAGAAACATCACTATATTTTTCTCATCTAGATCCACCCCCAGTAACTAAAATAAATTTAATTATTGGGGAGGAAGAGAATTCAAAGTCTATGGGTTGGGAATGAAATATTCAAATTGAGGACATACCTATTTTAATAGAATACATTGATGTATTTAAAGATGATTTACTCAAAAAACCTCTAAAGCAGGAAATTGAGTTCTCTTTTGATTTAATTCCTAGTTTAAGTCCTATAATAAAGGCTTTTTATATAATGGCCATATTGAAATTAGTATAAATAATGAAACAACTTGAGTAATTGAGTGATTAGATATTTATCTTCCCAATTGTTTCCCCCCTGGGAGCCAATGTTCTCTTTGTCATGGAAGAATATTGATCCTTGAGGTTGTTTAATGAAAATATATAAATCAATTCTATGGATTTAAATCCTTGTTCAACACCTATAATAAAGACTCCTTATATAATGGCCACATTGGAATTAGTATATCTAAAGAAACAACTAGTGGAATTGAGTGATTAGGTATTTATCTACCCAAGTGTTTCCCTATGGGGATCCCCTATTCTCTTTGTCAAAGAGAAAGATGGATCCATGAGATGTGCATTTATAATAGAGAAATAAATATTATTAAAATAAATAAAAAGTATCACCTACATTTTATTGATGATTTATTTTATCAAATTCATGGATCTCAATACATTTATAAAGTAGACCTTCAATCTAGATATCATGAGTTGCGTGTGAGGAAGGAAGATATTCCAAATACAGCATTTCGAACCAGGTATGGGCATTATGAGTTTATTGTAATGTCATTTGGACTAACTAATGCACCCCTTATTTTACTGGGTCTAATGAATATGGTTTTTAAGGAATATCTGGATGGCTTTTTAATTTGGTATTTATTAATTATATCTTAGTATACTAAAAAAACTATGAAGACCATGATAATAACTTGGTCATTGTTCTAATGACACCTTGGAGAAATAAGTTATATAGGATTTTTATCATGTGTGAATTATGGTTTCAAACTGTTTCTTTTCATAGCCATATTGTCTCTAATGATGGAATCATAGGTGATACTATGATAAAAAAGGTTGATCCAGAATGGCATACACCAATGAACATAAACGAGGTACGTAGTTTTATTGGCATAGTGGGTTATTAAAAGTGTTTCATTCAAAAGCTCACCAGATTAGATAGCTTATTAACCAAGCTAACTCTTAAATGGTTTAACATTGTATGGAAAAAATAATGTGAATAATGGTTTGATTAATTGAAGAAGATGTTAGTGAATGCTCAAATCTTGGCTCTACCATTGGAAAATGGAGTTTCTTTATTTATAGTGATAAATCAAATAAACGAATTGGATGTGTCCTTATGCAGAATGAAATATTTATTTCATATGCGTCAAGGAAGTTAAAAATTCATGAACTGAACTATCCAACTCATGATCTTGAGTTAGCATATGTAATATTTTCTTTAAATATATGGAGGAATTATCTCTATAATGAAATATGTGAGATATATACATATCACAAGATCTTGAAATATATCTTATCACAAGAATAAATCAAAAAATAGGAAAATTTGATGGCTCGAGATGATTAAGGATTATTATTTCTCAATAAACTATCACCCAAGGACGAAAAATAAGGTATCTGATGCATTGGGAAGGAAGAATATTAGAGTTCTAAACAAAATTTTAATTGAAAATGATCATTGGTATATGGATCTAGTGAGGATGGGTATGGAAATTATCAAGGAAGGTAAAAAATAATTACTTTTTTAACTCGTTTCCAAAACAAATTCACTGTTCGAAAAATGATATATAGACACATTTTTATATACCCTTGGCTATTTCATAATTTGTATCCAAAAATTAATCATAATTGTGGCTATAGGGTTATTTGAAGCCACAATTCTATGGCACTAGATTCATTATATTGTATGAATCTCTTCTTCTCCCCCCCCCCCCCCCCCGTACCCTCACGACCTCTCCTCAACATGACCATCCTCCACCCCCATGACCTCTCCTCTCAGCAGCCCTCCTCCCATTACCCTCGTGACATCTCTTCATCATGTCCCTCCTCCACCCTCAAGATCTCTCCTCTCGGAATCCCTTCTCCCTCAATGTTTCCTCCCAATGAGGTCACCCCTCAGTGAGCTCTACAATCCACGACCCTCCTCCCCAGACACTGCCATACAACATGGCCACTCCACCTCCCCACTAATGCCTTTTCTAGGTGACCAACCCACATCCTCCTTTAGTGTTCCAACCAATCCATCTTCACAAAACACTAAAAAAATTCCAAACAACTTCAGTTCATAGAACATTTCTATTCCATCTCATTTCAATATCCTCATGCATAACAACGTCTTCAACATGATGTGTTTCTATAGATATATCCTTGATTGGGACATCCATGGATTGGAAATAAAAGTATGCTAACTTCAAGGTTTTCTAAACCCTTTTATATCTTAGATCTTTTATAAACAACTTAAAAATGGTATTTTTCTCCTTAGATCAATGCTACGACAAATATGTATCATATTTTAAAACTGAGGATATGTATACTTGATCCCACTCATGTTATTCAGTTTGATAATTTTGATTTGGAATCTAGTTGTTCCAATATGGAGTGATCCTTTGGTATCATCAAATAATGTGAGAATGTATTTTAAGGGATGGTCATATTTACAGATAAGTAATATCAATTGTTTTTATAGAGTTTTTCTCTCAAGAATATCATTAAAGATTCTTGGTGAAGGGATGCCTAGTGATGGAAAATTTATAAGGAATATCATCATTGTGAGTTATTAATTTCATTAATTTTAAGGGTTATATAATTAAAATGGATAAAAATAAATGTTTATGTGGTTTAAGAATGATCTAAGAAGGGTAAAATGAATCGATTGTTAAAAAGGTAATGTGTTCGGTGTAGGTGTCGAAATAAATACCTAGTAGTCTGGTACCATGTATTTAGTAATATAATGTTTAACCATCTGTAACTACTGGTGTGACCATTATGTATATAGTTTCTTATACTGGGTACCTATTATGACAATGATTATTTTTTCAAATGGAAGATAAAATAGAAATTTTACATTAGATAATTACCCCCTAAAACAACATTTATTTGGATTTCATTGTGATTCTCATTTTATAACAACATTTAGAGGTTGTCCTTCATCTCTCTCCATCTCCCATTGACTCTACCTTTTTTCATATCTAAATTCATCATCAAGTTTCAGAATATTCCATCACATAATAAATCTAAGGATAGTAATCAATTGTTTTCTTTATTTTACTAATCTTCATGTGAACTAGGAGTGAGTCCATAAATTCCTAAATTTTCAAGGATTTGAATTATTTTTTTCCTTTCATCACTCTTACGTTTAATGGTAGGATGGGGTGTCAATTCATGATATTAAGGTAAGGAAATACTCTAAATTTTTATTTTTATTTCTTCCATATATAATGTGTTAAATCATAGATTACATTTTCCAATGGTTTTCTAAATATTATTAAGAGTTTTTTATCCACATTACAATGATTCTTGAGTTGTTATGTCATGTTCAGAACATCATAATTCTTAGTTAAGTCTTCTTCCAATATTTTTTTGCGTGAAATAAAATGAAAGGGGGTGATAAGATCATGAGGATGACGATCTTGATAAATTGAAGAACCTAATGAGTTTTTCTAGAATAATGTAGATGATTTTAGGTCGATGAATGATTTATTAATTCTAAATTATTTTGATTGAAGCTATTTTGGAGAGTCAATGATCTTAATGACTGAGACAATGAGAAGATGTTGAGATATAAGGGTAAGAATTTACTCAATCCTAAAATGATAAATATTATATGTATCTTAAATATGGAAGTGAATAATTCATATGATTAATATGATAAACTCTAATGACCAATACCTCGCAAAAGAACTAGAAATTAATTATTAAGAAGAAGGAAAAGAAATTATCTAGTAGTGATGAAAGCATTGACTAAAAATAAATATTGTTTTGAAATTTAAAAATTTCCTGAAATCCAAAATGAGGAGATCCTTACTACTTACTGATACTGTGTTTTAAAATATCCCAGAAGACTAATACGATGTTTTCGTATAGAGATTATTTTGAGATGAACAAATAATTTATGTCATTGGGAGACCTAATTTTCCATGAAGACAATAAAGATAAAAATAAAAGGGTATTTGTGGAATCATACTTGAGATAACCATTAAGGAAATCAATCAACCAATCAAATAGGTTAAAATAGTTTCATGAAATGATATATATTTTTGGCATGCCAAGTTATACCTAATTTGTTTCAAATTTTTGTATAGTGGGAAAAGGGTTAAAAATATATATTTTTAAACTTGAGGATACAATGATCCTGATAGTTAAAAAAATAAACAAAAAAATTTTGTTATGTGTTGGGTGAGATAAGTGAGTAGTGAGAGGATCTAATAGTGTTTTAGAAGAGTTGGATGAGTGATTTGAGGATTTTGAATAATAAGAATCATGATCCACAACATACTATATAATGTAATAAGAAGAGTGTGTTCATACATTGATGAGGATTTACAACATACGTAGTTTCAATGAAAAATATAATGAGAATAGGAAAGACAAGAGGATTCATTCCTTTGAGTTTGAGAAGCCAGTGAATATGTTTTAATGAATTGGAAAGTGAGAATAAAAATAGAGACCAAGTTTTTAGTGTATTTTTATGATTCATTGAATAATTTGTTTGGGGATGAAAATTATTTTTGTGATATAGTGAAATCCTGGATAGTATTTTCTATATACTCCACTGATGGAAGGAATATAAGATGATGAGAAATTGTGATGCTAGATTGAAGAATATGGGATGCAGTATAATTGTAACAACCCAATCTTGATGTATAGGGACAATAAATTACTTTTCTGAAATACTTAATACATGAAACAAACAGACACCCATATTCCATGTTATTTTAGTCATTTGGAAACTAGAAAACATCTACAACTAGTTCATAAAACATCTCCATCATATTTTTCTTTCTCTTTCACAACTATAATTTCTTTTTAACACATCTTACAAGATACCCTTTTTCAAATCCTGGGGGAAAGAAACATGAAAATAGGTGTGCTAAAATGTTTGATAAGTGTAATCAGGGAACAAATATTACAAAACATAAACATAAGAATGTAAAAACATGAACATAACATAATAAAACATAATTCATTTAACATATACCAACATTTTGAGTCATGAAATAAATCTTGGTAGTATATAAGGAATAAATCATGATGGAATCCTGAACCATGAGAAAATAGAATTGGAATAAAACATAGAATTGTGGAAAATAAATAAGCACAAATTATGATTTATGTAGTTTCCAATCCATTGAATCCAGGACCATCATATTGGACAATGTCCTTTACTGAACTGAGTATTCATGTCGTTCCAGAAATATATTACTAAGATAGATTTACTGGTTATTCCAGCCCTGTATTACTAAACAGTAATTACATTAAATTATTTTCATGTATATTTCATGAGATATAATTATTTATTCAGTGAATTGGAATGAGATATAGGTCCCACCCATCTCATAATGAAATCATTCTTATAGGTTCCACAAAAACATAAATCATTCCTCATAGCATAACTTAAGAAATAAAATGGGTTTCTTAAATATCATTAAACCATAAAATCGTCCATATAAAATAACATTTCATAATTAACATAATAAAATCATAGAAATAATAGGGATATAAACATAAACCTATTTAATCAGTGTCTTATATGATGGAAAATACTTTTGATAAAATACTTGAAATCAATTATTAAGGAAAATATTCTTTCTTCTTCAAGAAACTTTCATTAACTTAAAATCATGTGAACTTTTAAAAGAAAAGTATTTAGCTGAAAATATAAATTAAACCTTGTAGAAGAAGATCTATGGAAATAAGCCATTATGGATATATAATAATCCTTTTATGTTGTATATGCTAAAAATATTATTCTCATACTCTTGCCAGAAAAGTCAAAAAGTACTTCGTATGGATAACGAATGAAATTTTACTTCTGTAAAAATTAACCAATGGGTAAAATTGAAATAAAAAAGTAGAAGAATATAAATAATATTATATATTTAGGAAACATGAATTTGGATGATAAATATTTTCCAGTAAATACTTATGAATAAACAATCTTGGATAATAATGAGATTTCCAAATTATCCCTTACGTTAAGTCTAATATGCTTCGTATGTGTTTGAAACACTCGTATAGTGGTTTTAAATGTATTATAAACTTGTAATAGAATCGTAAAAATATTTGTGATATCATATATTATTCACTTATGACTTTATATTATCCTTTCATTTATCAATTCTATGTTAAATCAACTTTTTGGGTAATAATTGATTTATTTATCGAACATTTTTTGAATTTTTGTTCTGGATATTATTACATAGATCATGATTTACTTTATTACAGAATGTAAAACATGATTTATATATCATAAATATTTGGTATATAAATATATAGAATATATAGATAAATGAAATTGAATGCACCGTTCATCGAGACCAATAGATCGTACATATGAATGAATTATGTTATGGTTTCCATATTCAATTGAATGGAATTAAGTAAATATAAAAAATATATATATATCCACTAGAATTATTATGTCATATATTTCATTATTATTTATTATATATACTTTATAATCATTCTTTAACGGTTAATGTGGAGAATGAATATCCTCACGTCGTGGAGACGGTTGGCTGTACGTACCCACGAGCGACGATATCATTTTCATTGACGGTTTAAATTGTATAGAATTGGATGGTATATTAATTATAGAGAATAATAATCATGTTATATATATTATTTATAACCATTATATCTATCATTATACCCATCCAATTATATTATTTTTGAACAACAGATTACACCACTGAGTGGAGATGGTAAGTCGTACGTACGCACGCATGGTGATATTGTTATTCTTAGGATGGGTAAAATGAGGTATATGTTTTTCCCATAACTATAGTAAATTAATATAATGTATAAGATAATGGATTTATTACTTTACTATGGAAACAACTTAATAATAAGAAGTATAAGAAGAAAAGAATTTTGAAATAGGTGGTAAAACAATTACCCCTTTTGATTATCCCTTTTTGAATTGCTCAAATGGTCTCCCTTGGATGATTTTCTACTAAACATTTGGAGTACTATTTGGACAATAAAAATTGATTGAAAGGTGATATAATGTGGGTAGAGGTGGAGGCCTTTTATAAGAGGGAGGAGGGGCACTCTAGGAAAGAATTGAAATGTTAATTTATTATAAATTTATTTTCAATTTATAATGGTACCAAACTCATTTATTTATAAGATAAGATTAGTATGGGTATAAAGACTCTAAAAAATTAACTATATACTTTTTTCTATTTTATTTTAAACCTTATCATTTTGATTTATCCTTATTTAGTATATTTAATTTTAATTTTGGTAATAATATTCAGAATATTAAAGGATTACAAATATTTACATAGATGTTTTAAATTGTCAATTATATCATAATTTATGAAATTTTAGAGAATATAATTATCACCTTTTAATTTTTAAATATTTTTTTATTTTTAAATAATTTAATTATATGTTACTTTTGTAAAATATCCATAGTGTCCATTTTTACATTATTCATTGATTTGAATTTAAATACAATCCACACCAAAGATAAATTTGAACCAATATATTAAATAAACTCATGACATTCCATATTCACCTATAAAATTCATGTATCACATTAATTAGTTCATATTATATTTATTTTAATATTTTTAATTAAATTTATTTGATATTCTTATTAATAAAATAATTTCTACATCACTATTGTGTCACATTAACGGTAATTATTAATTCTAGAAAAGAATCTTAATAAATTAACATGATATAGAAAATTTAATTGTACTTCAAGAGAATATTTATGTTTTATGTTTTATCATGTTTATTATTATATTAAGATTATTATACTTATATGATATATAAGAGTGACATGTTTTCACTTTCTTTTGTTTTAATTATAAATAACTCACAATCATAGAAAAAAGTCAATTAAATGAATCAATTCTGACTCATTGGTGATATTGGTGGAATTTAATTCAAAAAATGAGATTTCGGTAGCTGTTAGGGTAATGTTTTGATCTTTATCATTTTCCTTTTTACCCTAATTGACCTAATTAACCATTAACAATGGTAAATATAAATTAACATAGTTGCTATTCATAGTATCCAAAAAATTAAAAGTAACCTATTAACATAATTTGGACCCACTAATTTCCAATATTTAAACCATTTTTTAAAATTTTAAACACATAAGTTTCATTAATTAATTTAAAATTAATTCTCGTTGTCAAAACAAAAAAGTGGGTTTTTAAGAAGTAAAAACTGTCAAATGATTGACATGTGATTGTATACAATTTAAATTTAAAATCACATCCAATTACCAAAATTAGATTAAATGATAAAAAATAATTTAATTAATCTTTAAAAATAATTAAAAATTCAACCTATCTATAAAAATAAATTTGATAAAAACATAGTTTTGAATTAAAATGCAGTATTCTTCACTAATCTTTAAAATAGGAATTTTATTAGAAAAATACCAAAAAATAATCTGAAGTAAATTTAGATTTCTCTCTTCCAAATAAGATGATTATTTTTTCACGTATAATATATTAAAGTTATAAAAATGGATTTAAAATTGATGCACCATCAAATGGTAGCAAAACTATATTTTTTTAAAATACATTTTTTATCCAAAAAATTCAAATTGTTCCTTTATAATGTTCTATAAAATACGTAAGATGAATGTTAATATTATATAAAATTGAAAAACTGGTTTATACTATTCGTAACAGCTAATTTATCCCATTAAATAGTAATATTTTAAAAATATATCATTGTTTAGTAAATCTCAGTGTTGCATACAACACAAGCTATTGAAGATGGTCGCTCTTGCGTATAATGACATCCAAGTGATTGTTGTGTTTAGTGAAATATTCCTTTGGTGTTTCATATAACATAATCCAAAAATAGTTCTTTTTACATTGAATAGAATCTATACTCAGTGTTTATGTGAAATGAATTCTATCAAAAGATTATGAAATTTTCTGTTACACAAGCCAAGAATATTGTTGCATATACTGAAAGATAATATGGTGTTGCGTATATTGAAATCTAATCTTTTTGTAGGGTACAAAAAAATACCTCAATTAAAAATAAAATAATACATCTCATAAAATCAAAGGGCGTTACAATAATTTTCTATTGACTTGTATTATGTAACATCATAGGGTTTTTTCAGGTATGAAAAATCATTTTCATTATTTTTTTAATCATCTAGTTGATCATTTGTAGATTTTGGAGATTTTGGATCTTTGAAAGAGATACAGAGCTTCTACTGTCATAGATAATTATGTAAATGAGGGTTTCGTTCCCAAAATTTTCATCGATTCTCCAGACAAAGAGCTTTGATTTAGTTAACCATAGTCAAAAGGTTAATTTAAATAGCCTCATTCTTGTCAATGATTAAAATCATAATCTCCCACTTAATTTTAGGATTTTATTTTTTCACTCCATAATGATAGAATATGAATCCATACCATTTAAATGATAATTTTTAGAGAACCATCTAGAATTCAAATTGACATGATTTATATAGGTTATAGTAGCTTCTCATGGTTTTCTTCACCTTCCCCCCCAACAAAGAGAAACTCTAAATTATCTTCATCAATGTAGATCTCTTATATAGATAGATTTTAGGATATACTATATTAATAATTCACTAAAATATATTACTTGATTTAAAATTATTGATTTTATAAACTGTACAGTTTTTTGAGTTCTATCTCTGAGATCATGTTTCACCTTCAATTTCATTTATTGTTAACACATAAATAAAATATGAAATAGAATAATGTGTCAATATTTTTTTCCCTTATTATGAAATGAATGGTTTGTAATTTTTTGTCATCCAAAATTTTCCTTTATTAATGCATAGACATTTTTTCTTCCATATTTTTTTTCTTATTTTTGCATCATGGATTTATTCACTATTTCAAATTATTTATGTGAGATGTTCTTATTTTCATAAACCTTCAAGTCACATGAATCACATAATGTAATATTTATCTTCTTTTGGGATTTGTCTTTTACTAGTAACCTTATTATGCAATTGTTGGGAGTATTTTTATCCACATTACTTGTTCTAGAAAGTTTTTGACAACCTTCGGAGTTTTTATTGAACACCTCTCATGAAATTTACTTCATCATAATGAATTGCATAATTAATAATGGAAACATCATTTATATGTTATTCCTTTATAATTTTTTTTCAAATAGATGATGCATACTACCATGAACTCTTTAGGTACACATTGTAATTTCCACTTAACTTCATAATATTTATTTTCACCAAACCAGTTCGATTATATTCTCCATGGACAAATATTCCATTATGCTATCTCATACCTCAATTTTCACATACAAGAAAGGATTGTTTGCATGAATCTATGTTTTTCTCCTTCTTCCATGATAGAAGAAATGAATCATTTTATATATTTCACTATGATTAGACTTCCTAGGTTTATTACCAAATGATGTAAGATTATCCTTCTTTAAAAACTTCTAGGGAATAGTGTTTCCAACTTCATTTTTTAGAATTTTCCAATGGAAGACATTCTTCCATTTTTCATAAATAGTTGTATTCATTATCCATTTGTTTTTAACACATTCATAGATGATTATTCCCTATTCTAGATAACAAACTCAATTAAAATACGATATATATCTTAAAGTTGTTTAAATATGTTATGGGTAGATAAATATGTTCAGTTTACTTGTTATGTTCTGAAATTATCTTGATTTTATCCACCTTGACTGGGTGTCATTCAAATTATCAAGAATTGATAGATTATACAATAATATAATGATATATTCCCAAACCTATGACAATTCTAACAATGACCTATAATCTTTTGTTTTATTCTTTTTAGTAATACTGTCCATAATTATCAGAGTTAAAGCTTTCAATTTTTAACCCTTCTTCTAAACTAATTAGTGGGATGGTGTATTGTGGGGGGGTGGGATAGTTCAGGGCCGTGGTGTTGGTAGTTTTGGGGGTCTGGTGCATGTGTGTAGGGTTAGGGGTGGGTTCTGGGGGCTGGTGCAGGGTGGGGGTGTTGGTGTAGGGGTGGGGATGGTGTAGGAGGGTGGGGGTGTTGTCAGGGGATGGAGGGGGGTGTGGTGAAGGGGGTGGGGTGGTGTTGGTGGATGGGTCAGGGCGTGTGGGTGGTGCTAAGTGGGGATAGTATATGGTCGAGGGGTAGGTGGAGGGAGTGGGGGATGGTATAGGAGGGTGGGGGTTGGTGGGGGTGGTGGGGGTGGTGTGGGGGGAGGCGGTTGGGGCTGGTGCAAGGGTGTTTGGGTGCTGGTGCAATGTGGGGGTGTGACATCCATGATTTATTTTAGAATTATTTTTCATTTATTTTTTATTATTGATTTTTTGTGGTGGTTTACCATGTATTTTGGAGAATGGGGGTTTCATCATGATTTGGGCCAAACTGTGAGCCTATTTCTATATTTAAAAACCAGATTTGTTTCTTATATGAATCATTCCTTTTTTAACATTTTCCCCCCATTTCACTTCCCACTTGACCCCCCCCCCCCAACTATTAAGACCATCATGCCTATTTGGACCTCTTAAGAACTCATTATAATTTTGGATTTGGGTGATTTAGTTGGGCATGGTGCCAAACCGTGATCCCATTTCTTGCTTAAAAAATTAATTTTTTAATATCTCATTCAGTTTTTAATGTTTTCTAGTGATTCAATATCCCATCTGAGCCAAAAAACCATAGTCTCAACCCAATTAACAATTTTTCCTCTTTATATCTCATTTGAATCACATATTAGGGAGGAATTTCTCAGGGTTTCTCAAGTCATCCAAATTTGAGAAATTAAATTGTTTCATCCATAAATCATTCAATTTTCTCTCTTTTCCCACATTTTAGTCCCAAAATGACCTTCTCATCCTCAATCGAGCCTATCTATCAGTTTTGGTTTCTTGTAAATTCGTCTCTGGGTGGATTTGGAGAGATTTTTTCAAGATCTCCAAAGTAAGTGGTTTTCCTTTCTTCCTTATCCCTTTTTCTTAGGGTTTTATCCATTTTCATAGGATTTGTTACATTTCATGTTCTTGTTAATTTTTTCTAGAAATTTTTAATTTGATCCTAGGGTTATATCATTGGTTTATTGTTATAATATTGTGGTTTCGAAATCCCTTATGTTGCGGCGGTGGTGTGGGAGATCATTCTCACAAGGATTTGGTGTTTTGACACTTTTGGAAGGTTATTATTTGTGTAATCACTCATGGATGATTTATAATTGGTTGATATATAATTTTTTCAGGTTCATGATCATTTTTCATTAGTTCAAACACTATTTTTAGTTGCGCTTGTTATGTGAATAGTGCTAAAATTGCATTTTTGTGTGAAAATGGGTGTTTTTCTTTGATATCTCAGGTTTGATTATTTGGGGTTCTTTTCTAAATGATTAAATGGTTTTATTAAAATGTTTTAGTTCTTTGAATTCTATTTTGGTGAAATATGGGTATTCACATGGTGTTCAAAGTGGGTTTTTCAATGGATTTTATGTACCAGACATTGTAATATTTTGTGATGTTGTTTTATGGAAATTCTAAATGATTTATTGAGTGATATAAGTGATGAAAAGGATGTGAAGAAAAAAATATTAATGTGGGTTACCCAAACTGATGTTTTTATGGGATATTGTCTTTTGTTAACATGTGTAATTATTTTGAGCACCAAGGGGGAAACCAAGGTATCTAGGTGGGCGTATGTGTACTAGTATGCTAGTTATCCATAGTAGTTTTGTCCCCGTTTCACATAGAATGTTTGAAATTGACAACACTAAAAAACTATATTGATGATGTTTGGGTACCAATAGGTTATTGCTATGTTTCCTACTAGTGTCTCGTGAATGAGAATGTATATTACAATGGTTACTTTACAGTGAGATATGAGGTACATGGGACATAAAACTAACTTGTGCCTAGGGGTATTTCTGAGATTAGTGCTCATTGGATATTTTGGATTTATCATTGACTCAGGGTGTGTTTAGCAAAAAAATTCAGTAGCTTACATTTTTTACTTAAATTCCTTCACTCTTTGAAATTTCCCTTTGAAATTTTTTTAACTTTAAATGTTTCATTATTTAGAATTTATTTCCCCCATTTCATGTTCATCAAAAACAAGCATGATTTTCATCGGTTATTGCTTACTATAGAAAATAATTTGGGTGGTATCCTATTGGGATTAGGCTCACACCCTACTTACACCCCTTTGGTGTAATTATACTTGATCATGTTTGATGTAGTCAAAGGCAAGGCCTTGGGTGATGGTGGTTCGGGTTCCTAGTTTCTTCCCTTGGTGTGATGTTATGGAGAAGGCTTGTGGGTAATAACCTTGTAGGAACTGAGCATGGAGAGAAATCACCAAACATGTGGGTTTTTAAAACAGTTATGTCAACGATCAACTTAAACTTGTTAACATTGGTGAATAGAATCCCTATATTAGCCAAGGACCATGCCTGGAGGATTTTGAGCACAAAATAAACTGTAAAATACGTGGTTTAGATCCAAAGTCAAGCATGATGTCTGCTCATAGTTATTGATTGCTGCTTGAATAATCCAAAGTGTAATTCCTCTATATTATCCACACACACTTCAAGGAATCTATAGGAGCACCGTTCGTCAAAGTCCAGTAGCTAGCACGGAATTACGACGACGCCTTCAACGCTCCAACTATCACCGCATCTCTTCGCTAGTAATGCCTGAGAGAGAGCTCCATTTGAGATTCTTGGATCTATAGAATCTCTCACTAAATCATGGATAAAAGAGAGAAGAGATAATCCCCATGAATAGTAATTGGAAAAATCCATTCTTCTTCTATTTAAAGTGGTTAACTAAAATACCCGGTATTACCTCGCCGACCCCAAATACTTAACGCACTATCAACAACATCTTATGACTACAAAAATAAGTCATAAATATTATTATCATTTACTTGTCATATATTAAAATATATTATGATATAATAATTGAGTCATTAACTCAACTCCTCACTCCAATAAATATTAATTAAACCTTGAATAATTTAATATTCGTCATTTAAAATTTATCATGTTTTTACTATAAATCTTAAACACAGTTAATAAATAAATTCAGTACTAATTATTATAAACATGAATAATATTAATTAATTTATTGCATTGGTGATTGTTTACCTTTGGAAAAATCCCATACCCATGTGGTGTGGCCCCCTATGTCCAGAACTCATATTCAACTAAATTGGGCAGATTCTTGAATACGCTATTATGTGTGACCCTCTAGGCCCTTGTCTCAACAACTGTGAATAATATTCATAGACCAAGAGAGAGATCTATCAACCTATCATGGCCCCTAAAGAGATATGTATTTTCCTATTAGTGACAACCAAACTACGGACACACACTATGTAATATAATCTCTTTGTTTGTAATATCTCATAAAGCAGGATGCACTCATGTGTCATCACCCTTTTTCTTGCATTATTGTTTATTGATATAACTTTATGAATTTACCCCTGAGTTCCATGGTCATGGTATTATAATGGTACTACCATACATGTCAACATGGCCTGAAATATATTACTTCCATGACCCTGAAGCGGAAAATCCTTTCTTGATCATTCAACCAATGTCAAGCCACCAATGATGCACCCAACACAAATTACCTCACCACGACTGCATTGCCATGGTTTTCTCCATGAATCAATGTGCACAATCAAATGGCATACATTTGTAATGATCTCGTGTTAGGAGACCATTACACATGATCCTAGATATGAACATCCAATGACAGCCAAAACATGTGGTGTTCCTATTGGGATGCCAATCCTCATGATCTCACTACTATAGATAACCAAGTTTGAACATCATGAGAAGAAGTCTCAATGCTTATGAACCCTCAGCACCTAATAGTCAAACATCTACTGTGTCTAGTCATAAGCTGTATCTAGACCATAGAAAATATATTTAATATTAATTTCATAGTATTTAGTGGTTCCCACTATATCCTGGGAACTACTATAACCTTTCGATGTGACAATTAATCATTTGACATTACCATTTCAATAGTGGATGTAGAAAATTCTATAGTATAATGGATAGATGAAATCATGTTTAACTAACTGTATACACGATATGGTAATCAAAATCACTAAATAGTTAGGTCTAGGGAACCTACTATTTTAACACTCCCACTTTCAGTGGATTCATCTTGGTAACCAAACTTTTTATCTACACACATGATGAACATGATGTTTCTGCAGAGTAACGACTTTAGTTACTGGGTCTGCCACGGTTCTTCCGCGTGGCTATTCTGATATAGAGACCTCGTCTTCATGAGTAAAACTACTCAAGAGATGGTATCCCTAGTATATCTCACGTGTCCAGTGTCACAACATGACATCTTGGACAGTAAAAATATCATAATTTACATTATGATAATACTTTTATAACTAGCTACGATTCCAAGAACTAGAACAAATTGTTTCATTTAACTGCTTCTAGCTGCCTTAGAAGTTTCAACGTACTTGTTATTTGTAGGTATGTCCACCACTAGCTTATAAGATCTTGAATCGCTCATCCCATTAACCTAATATAAATTATAGATCCCTAGATCCATGGAAGACTAGTTTGTATCCCCGAAAACTAGAATCCTTTCTTCTTCACTTACTAGGTACAAATATATTGTTCTTTCCAAACTACAATTACATTGTTCTGACTATATCCCTTGCAGTGATGCTGGTTATAACTGATATTTGTCTATTCTAAAATATACCTAGTCCATAGTTGTTCTTGTACATATTATGGTGGGCATGATTGATCCATCACTTCAACGTATGGATTTAACTCAACACATTTATCTCTTACTGTGTCACATATAGGTCAACATTGGGAGATTATGCCTTCTGAAATAGGCAACAATTCATCTCCTAAATTGATCCAAATTTTGGTTTTCAATACAATGTCACTATATGTACGATTTACTAGGACCAGAAACCTACAGATCTACCTTAGTAGATCTTGTAACCTAGAACTTAGGTTTCTACATTAAGTCAATAATTGGAGAATAAATTTTATCTTGGTCTAACTGTAAGACCATTTTTTCTATATGTTGTTGAAAATACATTTCATGGAAAACCATAGTGCTCCCACTAACCTCTCATAGACACATGGAAATTATTTGTTTCAAATGTATATCCTATGATCATGTTTCATACATTAATCCTAAATAGGATTTCAGTAACTTGCAACCTTTATTAGAATTTTGTGATGTGACCATCCATTTATGGTTGTGTCTTATAGACACCATCCATGATTGCTGGTGATGATATCCAATGATAAATAATTTGATCATAGACATGTGGAAAAAAGTGGGATCTAGAGACACATACTGCGTAGGAAGGATTAAACCATGGTGATAGTTTTATATTCACCACGGTTGGTGATTTATTTTTCATAGACATGTGTTTCTCTTGATGTATGGTTGTTTATTTCTGAAAAAAAAACTATTTGTATCCAAACACATGTCATTATAACAAAATGAATTCATAGCATTCTATGACTCGTATCATATCCTTTTTTCATTACAGTTGGCATCTGTTTGTGGGATATCTCCATTAATTACAAAGAACGTCATAAAATATAATCCATGTTTCTGCTTGTTGGAACATTGATATTACTTACATCAATACTTTGATGTATAAAATGTACGTTTAGGAAATACTCCATGCTACATTTTTTTGATCAATGTTGATATGCAAGACTTCATCATCAATCTTCCTTATTAACATCAATTTTGGGATGTCTATAAGGTAATATGTGTTCAAGAATTGCTCTATGATACATTTTCATGATTGATGAATGCTTGGTCGTGTAAAAAGTATAACCGAGAGAAATGGACAATGTGCATCACACCTCCTCTCGTCATTATAAAATTGTACTCACATACAGGCGAGGGGGTCTTGGCGTGTAAAAAGTATAACCGAGAGAAATGGACATGCTGGTCCTTATACATATAATGACATTGAGATGATACATAGGTCACCATCAAATTAATTAAACTAATTATTACAATGCCATAAAATATTTAAATAAATAAAATAAATAAATGCACAAAACATACATTGGTAGTTCTGTGGCTCATGACCTGTATATGCTTTAACTGACATATATATCAAATAAATTCATAATAAAATTAAACCTTCATTAAAAATAAACATGAGGGCATTTTATTGAATTAAAAACATAACTCTTTTTTTTAATTAAATTTAACGTCATTCGGTCCCAATTTAATTAATTTAATTTTTTAAAAAATAAAATAAAATAAAAAATTTAATTTAATTAATTTCCTAATTAATTAATTACACTGCAACAACAAATAATTAATATCTAATTAATTTAATTTTCAATTGTAATTAAATTAAATTTTTTATTTATTTTTTTTAAAAATAAAATTACACGAGCCCCTGAAAGGGCCAGTGCAGGTCTGGGTAAACCCGCTTAGGCCCAGTTCGGGGTGTATTGACCCCGTGCAGGGCAGTCCGACTAAGCCAGGAAAGTCTGTCCAATTCCCTATTAGACTGGACATGCATGCGCTCATTTCAGAGCCAGTTTGAGGTGTGTAAGAGCATGGGAGTACCGCATAGTGGTGAGCTAGAAGCGACTAGTGCGGGGTGCCGATACGGGAGAGGGGCTGGCCCCGACTGCTCTCCTGGTGTGCATCCATGGGGAGAACTTCATTAGTGCACCACGGTGCGGCGGGGAAGATAGATGGTCGTGAGGCTATTGCATGCTACAGCGGGAGGTTGTGTCGCACTGCTTCGCATGCAATAGAGGAGGCGAGGCTAGCTTGCTTGGATGCAGTTGGAGCGGGAAGAGGCAGCTAGAAGGCCTGCTGCATGGGGTGGTCCATGGAAGCGGGGAGATGGCCGGATCTAGCGTGCTAGAGCGGCAAAGTAAGGTGTCGTCGGGAGGGTGCAGAGTACCATGCTGGCTGCTGCAGTGCAATGGAAGTGAGTGCCCATAGGGTAACTCCGCGGGAGTCAGGCAAGCTGGGAGGCACGGCCAGAAGCCACGGGGTCGCTTCGTGCATTGCTGTTGCTACAGAAGGGAGGTCGTGGGGGTGTGGGGAGGGAGCCGCCGCAGGAGGGAGGTCCTGTATGTGCAGTACTCTCTAGGGTTGAGGTAGACTGCCGACTTGACATCGCATACTGGTAGCGGAAGGGAGGAGGCCGCTTGGGTCGTGGTCAAAAGGGGTAGCTACATTGTGTGGCTCCGTGGGGATGACCGGTGGGAGAGAGGGGGGCCGATTGACACCCAATAAAGATCCCTTTTTTTTATTTTTTTTCCCGGTCGACCTACAAAAGTAGGCCTGCCCCACTTTCCCTTTTCTTAATTTTTTTAACATGAAATGGCATGTCCGACCACCCTATTTTTTCGGGTTTTTTTTCTTGACTTCCTGGTCGACTCCACTTTCTTCAAAAAAAAATTCAAGACCAGGACATGAAGATAATCGCCTCCCACGCCCCTTCTTATTTTTCTTTAATTTTAGACTTTCTTTTACCAGACTTTAATCTCCCCTTATTTTTAAAAAAAATAATTTCTTTAAAAAATTTCAATAACCTAATAAATAGGCTTTGGAACAAAAATAATAATAATTTTATGATATTAAAATATTATAAAAATATTTTAATAATGAAATTATTAATATTACATAACAATTATTATAATAATAAAATTATTATTATAATAAAAATTATTTGCATCACCGGAAAATTCTATTCCGTAGACATGAAATTTTTTCAATCCAAATTCATAACATTAGATATCTGCAGACTAGACATCCGACATTTGATTCAGATTCCGTTTGCAGCATTGGGACTGTATCGACACCCTCATTATATTTTAATGGAAATAAAATTTTATAGGCTTAAAATCAAAAGGCACTCCCTCTGATACCACTTTTTGGAAGCAAGCCTACAACGAAATCCCCAAAGTGGTTGGTTTTAAAAAATTTCCCATTGACGATCGACATAAACTTGTAGACATCGGTGAACATCAGCCTGGTATTAGCTGAGGACAACGCATGGAGAATTTTAACCACAAATTAAACAGTAAAATACTTGGTTTAGATCCGAAGTCGTGCATGACATCTACTCATCATTGGTGATCGCTGCTCGAAGAATCCGAAGTCAGATTCCACTAAATCATTCACACATGCTTCAAGGAATCCGTGGGATTTCCATTTGTCGTAATCCAAGTGCTAGTGCACAGTTTCAATGACGCCTTCGATTCTCTAACGAGCACTGCATCGCTTCACTAGCGATGCCCAAGAGAGTGCTCCATCCGAGATCCTTGGATCCAGAGCATCTCTCTCTAGACCATATGAGAGAGGAGATGAGAGGGAAGCCCCATGAATAGTACTTGGAAAAATCCCCTCTACTTATATTTATAGTTGTTAATTAAAATACCCAGTATCACCTCGCCGACCCCAAATACTTAACGCCCTATCGACGAAATTTTATGACTACTAAACTGAGTCATAAATATTATTATCATTTACATATTATATGTTAAAATATATTATACTATAATAATTAAGTCATTAACTCAACTCGTCGCTCCCATAAATATAAATTAAACCTTGAATAATTTAATATTCATCAATTAATATTTTTCATGTATTTAATAAAACTCGTAAATAAATTTAATAAATTAATTCAACACTCATTATTCTAAAATTGAATAATATGAATTCATTTATTTCATTGGTGATTGTTTAACTTTGAAAAAATCCTTGACACCTGTGGTGGGGCCCATCATGTCCAAAACTCATATCCAACTGAATAGTGAAGATTCGTGAATACGCTATTATGTGTGACCCTCTTGACCCTTATCTCAATAGCAGTGAATAATATTCATAGACCAAGAGAAAGATCTATCAACCCATCATGGCCCCTGAAGAGAGAAGGATTGTCATAATAGCGATAACCAACCTACGAACACACACTGTGTAATATAATCTCTTTGTCTATAATATTTCACAAATCAGGACACACTCATGTTTCATCACCCTTTTTTTGTTTTATAGTTTGTTGATTTAATTGGATGGATTTAACCTTGACTGCCATGGCCATGGTCTTAAAATGGTACTACCATCCATATCAACATGGTCTGAGATATATTACCTCTTTGACCCGGAAACGACAAATCATTCGTGACCATTCAACCAATGTCACGCCACCATTGACACAGCCAACAAAAACTACCTCACCATGACTTCATTTCCATGTTTTTCATCTTACATCAATGTGAGAAATAAAAAAACATACATTGGAAATAATCTCAAGTTAGGAGACCATTACCCAAGATCATAGATTGGAACATCTAATGACACCCGAAACACGTGGTGTTCTTATTGGCGGGTCAGTCCCCATGATCTCACTACTAGAGATCTCAAAGTGAAAACTTCATGAGAAGAATTCTCAGTGCTTATAAGACCCAAGCACCAGATAGTCAAAAATCTACTATGTCCAGTTAGTAAGATGTATCTACAACATAAAACATATATTTATGTTTAATTTCATAGTATCTAGAGGTTCTATTTATAGAATGAGAACCGCTATAACCTTTCGATATGACAATTAATCTTTGGAAATTACCATTTCAATAGTGGTCGCAAAAAAGTCTACACTATAATGGTAAGATAAAATCGTGCATAGCTAACTGTATACACGGTATGGTAATCAAAATCACTAAATATTTGGGTCTAGGGAACCTACTATTTCCACAAACCCCTTGTAGTTTGGAGTACATTGGGATGTATTTTGGATTCTTTTTTGTTTCTTTGGACCTCTTGTATCATATTTAAACCTATGTGTTCAATTCTGGATTTTATTTATAACTTTTTTGGAATAAATTTTCAGATTTGGTTTATTGGTTGTTTTTAGATGTTAAATGATTCTAGACTTGGGTAAATCAATCCCAAACCATAATTCATGATACCGACAAACTTTTTCCAGCCCATGGGGGTAGGGAATATCATTCAGTACATGCCCTGGGCTATTTTTGGTGCTGGTAATGATGGAGACCAGATTCAGTTTGTGACAAAATTGTATCAGAGGTGGCCAATGTTTTTGAGTTATATTATTATTTTTGGGATGAGTTAGGCTAGACAAGAGATAGGACTATCAGAAATCATATTTTTGGTCATGAGTATGGTTCATGGCCTGCACCTCTCATGGTAGACCTCAAGTAATCATGGGACATTGGAAGTGTTTGAATGAATTTACTTCCAGGTGGAACGTGTTGGTTGCAGACTACACATGGACATTGGGCGGGGGTGGAGTATTTATTTATTTTGTTGTTGTAACAAATTTGGATTATTTAAATTTGATGTTATTGATGAAATTTTCAGAAATTTTGTACTTATTTTATTCTTGTCACTTTTGTCTTTTGTAGTAACATTCCGCCCTAGAAATCTTCCATGCACCCACGAGAGGAAGCTGGAGAGAGTTCTCCCTCACTCCTTGAGCAGAGGCTAGTAGAGGTTGTAGTTCAGGCTGTCCTAGCTCTGGGATAGGGACCTAATACTATTGTATCTCTAGTTAGGGATGAAGAGATAATTCCTAGAAAGGAAAAATCCCAAGAGTTTTTAAAAAACATGACTCCTACATTACGTGGTAGCACAGAACCCCCTAAAGCGGAGGAGTGGCTTGAAAAGATCGACTGCATGTTTGAGTTCCTGAACACACCCGAGGAAGTAAGGGTGAAGTGTTACTCTATACTGTTAGATGGTACCAACCATAGGTTTTGGGAATTTGTGCTTCAATCTTGGAAGCATGAGAAGATGAGTTGGACGAATTCAAGGTTATCTTCAACAACCAGTATTTCCCAGAATTTTTGGCGTATGCTTGATCTTGAGAGTTTTTGGTTCTTATTAAGGGAGATCTTTATACGATGAATTATTACAACAATTTTGTTGAGTTTTTTCTATATTCTCCGAATATGGTCTCTAATGAGAAGATGAAGGCCTAGACGTTTGAGATGGATCTATGGCCAGAAATCTATTCTCAGGTCTTCCTGTTCAGGATGAAAACCTATAAAGTGGTGGTTGACTTTGCATGTATGGTGTAGATCGACCATAAGGGGAGGATTGGTTTTTCTGGGATGATATCAGGTCTAGGAAGATCAGCTCTTGTTAAATGAAAAGTAAGTGGGAGGATTAGGGAAATAAGGGGGTGGAATCTCGGGATAACCTTCGATGTAATTCTCTTTAGTGGCTTCTGATGCAAGGTCCGATGTGTGCCCCCAGCGTGGGAGGCCAGGGCACATCCAACTAGCATTACCATTACCTCTGAGTACTTTTTATCTATGTGGTGTTATGGGACCCTTGTGGTGCTTTTGTATAAGGGATCTTCCAATCCAAAGTGTGGTAGGATTAGTGGATTCCAAGGGAGTGCCAGCTTAGTCAGGGCCATCGAGGAAAGATGATCTCAGTTTGGTGATAATGGTGGTAGGTGGAGATCATATTCTAGGAATATCCTATACAAGGGAGATACACAGGTGGGAAGCCATTCTCAGGAAGAGACTAGGCATCTTCATGCGGTGGATCTGGCACCAGCAGGATCAGAGGAGGTACTATCGACTAATCGAGGAAGCATTCTGATTGTCTCTTCTATAGTTGCAACTCTTTTTGATATTGATTATTCTGTTTCATTCATCTCTTATCATACTATGAATATGCTAAATTTTTCAAATGATATGTTCTCCTTTACATTGGATTGGGTGACACCGCTAGGAAAGAAGAAGGAATAGGGTCTCCAGTGCCCATCGTGTGGGCTTTCTGTGTTAGGTGTTGAGATGGAGTGGGACCTACTGGTCATAGAAATGGATATTTTTGAACTGATACATGGTACTGATTGGTTGGTGCACTTTCAAGCACACATTAATTTTTATAGGCGTAGTGTGAGTTTCATGACACTTGATGGGAGTCATCAAGTTTTTCTAAGGGAATTAGATCCTTAGTCAGGTCGCATAGGACCTCCAATACAAGAGTTGTGGAATCTTGTATTTCAGTTATCATTTCTCATTCTTGAAGATGATGGTAGTTCCCTTGAATGTGGACTACTTCATGAAGTGGATTAATTTCCATAGGTATCCCCTGATGATTTTTCAGGCTTTCCTGTGTAGCGGGATGTGGATTTCTCAATTGATATTATACCAAGAAGAAAACTGTTCTCTCTTACATCATAACATATTGTCCCCACTGAATTAAGAGAATAAATTTTTCAGATGGATGACTTAGAATCCAAAGTATTCACTCTCTTGAGGTTCTCTCCTTGGGTCTCTCCTATTTACTTTTTGAAGAAGGATGATAGGTCCCTCCAGTTCTTCATTGACTATCAAAATTTTAATAATTTAACTTTCAAGAAAAAATATCCTTTTCCCCAAATAGATGATTTGTTTGACCATTTCAATGGGGAAATGTGGTTCTCAAAAAAATACTTGTGTTATGGTTACCATCAACTCTGGGTGAAATAGGGAGATATCACAAAGATAGCCTTCCAATGCAGGGAAGAATACATTGAGTATATGGTCTTGCCCTATGGATTGATCAAAGATCTAGATGTATATATGGAACTAATTAAATGGGTGTTACACCGGTATCTTGATTCCTTCACCGTGGTGTTCATGGATGACATCTTTGTTTAATTTGGATTTGAGGAGAAGCGAGTGCATCATCAGTGGATCATGATGGGCACTTTGCGGGATCACCACCACTATGAAATTTTTTCCAATTACACCTTATATTTTATGGAGGTGATGTTTATGGGGCATGTGATTTTAGAAAATGGGGTACGGTGGACCCCGATAAGATCAGTGCAGTTATGTTATGGGAGAATCCAAGGAACATGTTTGATATTAACAGTTTTCTTGGCCTAGATGGTACTACATGTGGTTTTTTTGGGATTTCTCTTAGATTTCTTCATCCATAAATATGCTCACCCTTAAAGGGTTAATGTTTTTTTGGGCCCAGAGAGTCAAGCATCCTTCAAGAATCTAAAGAGTTGGTTTACTACCACTTCTATCCTGATTTTTACAAAGGGTAGAAAAGGGTATGTAGTGTATTGTGACACTTCAAGTATGGGTCTAGGTTGTGTAATTATATAGGGTGAAAATGTGGTGGCATATGGTTCTCTCCAACTCCAAAAAAATGAATATATATATATGACCCATGACTTGTATTTAGCAGTTGTGATGCAATATTTGAAGACATGACATCACTAAATCTTTGGGGAGAAGATTATAGTCTATTCTGATCACAAAATCCCAACCTACATCTTCTCGCAAAATGACCTCAATCCGAGGCAGCACCATTGGATAGAGTACTTCAAGGGGTTCGATATTGACATTGTTTATACCCTGGGTAAGGGTAATTTGGAGGAATATGCTTTGAGTAGAAAAGTACCAGTTCAATCCTTGAGGAAGTCAAGAAATGATTGGACTCTGATGGGGATCGTCTCTCAGATGCATGTGGAGAACAAGGAGCACAGTGGAGGTGTGTTATTTTAATGCATTCAGTTAAATCCTTCTCTCTTGGAGCTGATTCAAAGATAACACCCTAGTGATGAGATTTTTCAGTGGTCAAGGTTGTTTCTTCATGGTGGGGAGACATCATCCGATTTTCCATCATCTCCTGAGAGTATCTAGTCATTCAAGGTTGATTTAGTAGTGTTGTCATCTCTACGGTGGGGGTGATGTAGGATAACCCCCAGTCTTAGTGGGTTGTCCATTCAGGTTCCACCAAGATGTATTATAGAGTGTGATGATAGTTCTGGTGGCCATGTATGAGACAAGAAAATGCTGACTTCAGGTCAAAATTCTATACATGTCAACAGGTGAAATTGAAGCACCAATGGCCGCCTGGTTTTCTCCATCCATTACCCATTCCTGCTTGGAAGTGGGATGAGGTCTACATGGACTTCATTATTGTCTTACCTCGTACAACTCGGGGTAATAATTCCATTTGGGTGGTGATTGATCATCTGACCAATTCACCCCACATCATTCTGATCAAATATACTTCTAATGTAAAAGAGTTGGGTCTTTGTATCTCCAGGATATGGTAAGGATTCACGATATGATGTCAATAGTTGTCTCAGATAGAGACCCTTGTTTCACTTCTCAGTTTTTGGATGGATGTTAGAAGGCCTTGAGGTCACAAATTATGATGAGCATCGATTACCATCCTCAAACAGAGGGTCAGATAGAGTGCGCATATCAGATCCTGGAAGACATGATTCATGCATGTGTTTAAGACTTTTTGGGATCATGGGATAACCATTTGGGATTGGATGAATTTTTCTATATTAATAGTTCCCAATCCTCAATTGTAATGTCTCTTTTTTAGGTTCCCTATATTCATCATTTTCAATCACACTATGTTGGGCTGGGGTGGGTGAGACTTCACTGTTGGGGCCAATCCTTATACCTGAGACGTATGAGAAGGTCAAGTTGATCATGAATCACATGTTAACATCATAGAGTTTTCATATATCTTATGCTAACTAGAGGCATCAATAACTAGATTTTTTTATGGGTGACAGGGTATTCTTGAATGTGGCCCCTCATTTGGGTCATCATCTATTGGGAAATCAAATAAGTTTGATGCCACAAGTCTTTAGTCCTTTTGAGATCACTGAGTGTGTTTCCATGTTGGAATACAGGTTGGCCATTCCTTCTCAGTTGACATTCATTCATTATGTCTTCCATATCTACCATTTGAAAATGTACAACATGGATCTATCCCAAGTGCTGAATTTAGAGGAATTGGATATAGAGCCTGATTTATTGATGTTTGGGCGAAAAGTGAGAATTTTGAACTCCCAAGTAAATTTTCATAGAGGGAATACTATAACTCTACTTTGAGTCTTCTATCAGCATGGTACTTATGATCATGAGACATGGGAGCATGAGTCTTGGGTTTAAGAGAAGTTTCTATTTCTCTTATCTGATCAGGCTTCAGTATGAATTTTCAAGGGTGGAATGTTTTTATGGTGTGGATAATTGTCATATCCATGACTTGTTTTAGTGTTATTTTTCATTTAATTTCTATTAATGGTTTGTTTTGGAGGGTTTTCAATGTATTTTTGGATAAAGTGGGGTTTCATCATCATTTGGGACAAACCGTGAGTCCATTTCGTGATTTAAAAACCAATTTTTTTTGTTTTATAACATCTTCATTTTTTTACATTTTTCACCAATTACACCTCTCACATGGCCTCCCCTGGCTGATTCAAACCATCTTGTCTATTTATACCCCTTAGTAACTCGTTATCATTTTGTATTTGGGTGGTTTATTTACGCATTGGACCCACCCGTGAGCCAATTTCCTGCATTAAAAAAATAATTCTTTAATATCTCATTCAAATATTAATTTTTTTAAATGATTCCCCCTCCCACTAGAATCCAAAAACCCTAGAATCATGTTCATTATCTATTTTTCCTCTTTAGTGCTCAATTGCATCGTGTTTTAGGGAGAAATATCTCCTGGGTTCACAAATCATCTAGATTTGATAAGTTAATTTTTTTGATCTATAAATAATAAAATTTTCATTATTTTTCCACCATTTTAGTCCCCACAAGACCTAATTGGCCTCATTAAAGCCTACCTATAAGTTTTTTTTCTTGGAGATTCAATGTTCTGTGGATTTGGGACAATGTATTCATGATCTCTCAATTAAGTGGGTTTTCTTTCTTCATCATCCCATTTTCTTAGGGTTTCTTCCATTTTCTTAGTATTACTCCTATTTTGTCTGAAAGTAATTTTTTTAGGATGTTGGTATTAAAACCTAGTTTTTGATCTTTGGTTTTTTGGTCTAATCTTTTGGTTTTAGATTTGATTTATCTTTGTTATGGTGTGACGGTGGAGTGGGTGAACTTTCAGACAAGGATTTGGGGTTTGACACTTATGGTAGGTGACTCCATGTGTAATCACACATTGATTATTTAGAATCTCTGAATTTATTATTTTCTTCAGGTTAATATTCCTTATTATTTAGTGTGAAAACAATTTTTGGTGGTGTTTTTTATGAGAATTATTCTAAAATGGTATTTTTATGTGAAAATAGGTGTTTTTCATAGATATCTTATGTTGGATCATTTGGGGTTGTTTTCTAACTAATTAAATTGTTTGATTAAAAAATTTAGTGATTTAAATTCTATTTTTTTTAATATGTGTATTTACATGGTGTTCAAAGTGTGGTTTCCATTGGATTTAATGGGTAAAATATTGTTTTTATGTTGTTTTATGAAAATTCTAAATGATATATTGGGTGATATATGTGGTGAAAATAATGTTTAGATACTGTTTTTAATTTGGATGAAAACAATGATGATTTTATGTGAAATTGTCTTTTTGGAACATGTATAATTTTTTGGATCACAAAGGGGGAAACCGAGGTATCTAGGTAGGCGGACGTGTATTAGTAAACTAGTCATCTAGAGTGGTTTTGTCCCTATTTCACTTAGCATGGTGGACATTGAAAACAATAAAAAACAATATTGATGATTCATGGGGATCAATAGGTTATGGGTATGTTCCCTACTATTTGATCTGGAATGAGAGTGGATATCCTTGTTGTTACTATACACCGAGATATGAGGTAAATGGGGCATGAAACTAACTAGTACCTAGGGATGTTACCGAAATTAGTGCTCGTTGGATATTTTTTATTCTTCATTGACATAGGGTGTATTTTTCTAGAAACAATTAGTATAATACATGATTTAATTAAATGTGTTCACTTGTTAATATGTCCATTTGAAAAATTTTTACCTTTAAAAGATCCATTCTTCAGAATTTATTGCCACCATTTCTTGTTTATCAAAATCAGGCATGCTTTTCATAATGTATTTCTTACAATATTGAATTATTAGGGGTTTACAATATTGTACTTAGGCTCACACCCTACTTACACCCCTTGGGTGTATGTATACTTGATCATGTTTGATGCAGGTAAAGGCAAGGCCTTTGGTGATGGCAGTTCAGGTTGCTAGTTTCTTCCCATGGTGTGGTGTTAGGGATACAACTTGTGGGTGATAATTCCTTGTCATCTGGAGTCATTGGGATATTTTTCTAATAATTTTATGTATCTTTGGACCATTTTTGACTACTTTATACCTATTTGTTCAATTATGGATTTTATTTATGACATGTTTTGCATAAATTTTCAGATTTGGTTTATTGATTGTTTTTTGTTATTAAATGATTATAAACTCAGGTAAATTTTTCCCAAACAAAAATACATGATACTCAATAACTTGATCCAATACATGGTGATAGATAATTCCCTATAATCCTTTCCATGGTCCGGGTTTGGTTCTGGTAATTATGGGGACCATGTTCAGTTCTTGAAAGGGGGTGATTTTGTAGGGTGGGGGGTTGCTGCAGGGGGGGTGGTGCAGGGGTAGGGTGGGGGATGGGGGTCTAGTGCAGGGGAGAGAGTGTAGGATGGTGTGATGGTACATGGTATTAGGGGTGGGGACATGTTTATGGGGTGTGGGGGGGAGAGTGTTGGGGGGCTCGTGCAGGTCGGGGTTTGGGGGCTGGTGTAGGGTGGATGGGGGTTGGGGGGTGGTTGGTAGTCCGGTTCATTGGGAGGGGGTGGTGCAGGGTGGGGAGGGGGTGGGCTGGGGGGGAGGGGCTATTGTAGTGTGTGGGTGGGTAAGGGATAAAATAGGCTTGTACTATATTTTTTCTATGTGGTTGTTGAGTTGATGGTTAGTTCATAAAAGTTATAGGAAATTAAGTTTTACATCCCTTGGAGTAAAACATGAAAATTTTAATTGAAAATTATTCTAAATTGAGATACTAAAATGATTTTGAGTTGTTGTTTTTTTATTCAATTATAATTTTTTAAAGGATATTAATATAGGTATGGAAATGTAAATATTTTAGTGTTAGGATGAGTATTCACCCACACAATATGAATAATTTAAATACATGACGAATACGTGGAAAAGTAAACAACACTAGAAAATTATACATATGGTCTTCAAGATTCATGAAATGTAATGAAGTTTGAAACTTCTTGCCTATAATAATTTTAATGTAATATCTAGTAATGGATTCTAGATGTTGACTTGTATACATATTGGATAGCATTCAATGTTTTTATTATTTTGGTTTTCATATGTTTAATGGCTTGAGTATTCAAGCCTAGAGTTAAAGAATCCATCCATAGAGTACTTAATATATTGGTTACAAAAATATATTTTTAATATATGTTAAATGATGATTTAAATGGATGAAGAGAAATTTTTTAATTTATGGTTAGTGGATCTTTTTGAAATACTCTACTTGAGAAATAACATACTGATAAAGTCCTTGGTGACTTTTTAAAGGATTTTGGATTTTTTTTAATAAGTTATATTTTTATTTGGAGAAATTATGTGGTGATTTGAACGCCTTTAGCAGGATTATTTTTGATTTGAATAAGTTCTAGGGTCATCTATAGAACATATAATATTTGGAATAAAATCACAAAATAAAAAATGCATGAAATCTACATTGAGTTGAACAAATTTATCTTATATTTCACTATGGATGTCTCAACATTTGTCTTAATGTGCCAATGCATGGTAATTTTCTACTGAAGGTATGACTTTGAATGTCCCACTGTATGAGGAAAATTTTAAAAATTAATTTTCATTACATTATAAATTGAATAATTATATTCGAACTCAGATGATGAGGTAATTTGAACGAAAACTCTATATTAATTATCAGGTTATTTACTATTGGGATGTACATATCAATCTGAATATTTTTTTTCATTGTTTATTATAGATTCATGTATCATTTATCGTGCACTATTGGAACATTGATGAAATATATATAAGAATTGTTTATATCTCATTTCATTTCCAAATATTTCTTTAAATCTGGTTTCTTATATTGAGGTGGTTTTATCCACCAGCATCGAATACAGTGAGTCCAACATCGAATTTGGGTAAGGTTTATTCTATTCTTTATTATCTTTCTCAATTTTAAATATGGATTTTGTGATTTTTTGGTTCCTTATATTTTTTATTGCATTTAGGATCTCCTTGAGGTGGATTCCAGTCACCATTTATGAAGAATTTCATGTGTATGCATAGGTAGAAATACACATATAGATGTTCCCCTTATATATATATTCACTCATATAAATATGAATATTTTTATATGGGATAGGTTTTCTTATATATAGATATGAAAAACTCATACTTGCGTAATTGTGAAGCGGTATATGCAAGTATAAACAGATATCTAAGGACACCATTGTGCATATTTTTCCATGAAAATTTGTACATAGGGGCTATGTGTCCATATATATGTGAAGTTTTATATACATGTGTGACGAAAAAAAGGAAGATTTATGTTGTTGACATCTAATGCATAGTGCCTTAAGGTTGAGTGTGGTTCCCTCTTCCTAACCCATTAATTTGAATTCAATAATTGCTTGATTGTTCTAGAAACATGTTTCCATAATTTGTTTATTTTTAAAAACTATTTTTCTAATAAAAACTATCCTTTTCAAGGAAATATCTATTTATGAGTTCCAAGTGTATGGGATTACTAGTTTATGTAAATTCATATCCTATTGTTTTAGACATGGAATAAACCATTAAAATTTCTCATGTGTAGCCTAATGTGATGAAAGAACACAAATATAAGGAAAACACATAGCTTGATTCATGTTCTCATAGGATGAGAATTTTTATCTAGATCCACATTCTCTAACAATACTTTGAATTCAACATTTTTTGAATTCCAAAGAGAATATAAGAATTTATGCCTAACACTTACGGTTGGGTTCTCCCCTGTTAGCTCAATGCTATGATGTCAAAATACATTAGTGTAGGGGGTGTGCAAGGGGTTCATGGGGAGTGTTGGGGGAAGGGGAAGGGGTGTGTTGGGTTCTATTGCAAGGGGAAGGGTAAGGGTATAGGTGGGAGAGTACAGGGGGTGTAGGGGTGTCTGAAGGGGTGCATGGGGCGATCAGGGGGTGTACAGGGGTGGGGGAAGGGGGTGTGTTGGGTTTTGTTTCAATGGGAAGGGGGAGGGTGCAGGTAAGGGGTGTATAGGAGGTGAATATGGTGTGTGGGGGAGGGGGTGCAGGAGGAGAATGAGGTGTGAAGGGGGTGCATGTGGTGGGAATGGGAGTGTGTTGGGGGTAGGGGTAGGGGTGTGCTTGGTTCTATTACAAGGGGCGGGTGTAGGGTGAAGGGGGTGCATGTGGTGTTTGTGTGTGGGGTCTGGATTCATTTTCATGGGGGAGGGGGTGTGAAGGGGTGTACATGAAGATGGTAGGGTGTGCATGTGGAGGAATGTGGGTGTGCAGTGTGGGGTTTAGGCAGGGGCAGGGGGAGGGGTTGTGATGGGTTTTGTTGCAAGCAGAGGGGGGAGGGTGCTTGGGGTGCATGTGGTGTGCAGGGGGGGGGGGGTTCTATTACAAGGTATAGGGGGAGGGTTATGTGAATATATGACTCGTGTATAAAATTAAACTACATCATCTAGGGGATGGACCTATAAAGGAACAGTGGGTGTGAATGAAGAGGTATGATCCCTGAGGCAAAGTGGGGGATTTGGTTTGAATTTATGGTTCAACCCAAGTTAGGAGATCCAGGTCTCACAAAGTAACCTATGATAATAAAAAACAAGCCACATATAATTCTTGGATCAAATAAAAAACCATCCTAGAGAAGAGTCTGATCTGAGAAAACCCAACATGAATTAGAGAACTATACACTTCGAAGAAATTGAATATTGGTAGAACTTGAGGATAATCATAGGATAAGATGTCTAGGAAGCACTACATATCCCAAGTAATATAAAAAAACCCACATATAGTTCTTAGATACATGATATTATTATATCAAGTTCTGTCGAGTAAGTGGAGGAATAGAATATCCACTAATAATTCTTACATAGTTCTGACCCTCATGTAAAGAGAGCAGGTCTCACTAACAGACCAACCAAATTATATTGATATTTAATTTTTTGTGGATAATATATCATAGTGTTTAGCATATTGATATAATGACTCATATTTTGTGAAATTTATATCCTTACATATAGTACATTGAATATTTTTTTAATGTCTTATCGAAAGGATAAATCCCCCATGTAGGGTATATCGATTGTGAAAATAATAATTTACAATAAGACCATATAATATCACATGAGTTGTTCTTGGTGTTAGTTTTAATATTCCATTAGAAGATAACCCATATCATGTGATAGAGAATTGAAGTGGTGAGAAAAAACCCGGTTGTCTAAAATCTTACAGAAAGGGCTTATCATGATGTACATGTTCATTCAATTAGAACATGCACCAAGTAGTTCAATTTCATGTGAATTGGATGTTATTCAATGTTTTTTATAGGACATTGTAAATTTCCTATAGCATATAGGCTTCATATCTTATTATGTGTGATAATTATTTACAGACCACAACATTCAATTTATATTATACATCCCAAATGAACCATTACATGTTCACTTATCTCAAATTTTTTTAATCATTTTTTTGTTACTTAATCTCCTCCATGTCCCCTATCATTGATATAAACAACACATGTTCACTTCTAATCGAGTCGTTACCTATGTATGATAGTAAATGTTCACTTCTAAACTAGTAAAAGTTCACTACAAAAACAATACTATTTAGAAGTGAACATGAATTGATTATAGAATCAATATTCAAAACGAAAGAATTAGTATACTAACCTACTAATAGAAGCGATCATGTACTATTTATATCAAATGAACAATTCTAATAATAAAACTGGACATTTACATGGTCAATTCAAAAACTTTACAACTTATAAGTATACATGAAGTGATTATAGAGTAAGTGTACTAAAACAATGTCATCATCAAACTGAATCATATGAACTATTTAATTTCTTATCTATTTAAATATTTTTATGGGAAATACATTTTATTAATATATTAAATGTTTATGTATGCATGTTTATATATTTAATGTTTATAGGTTTCCATGTTTTCTGGTTTTTTAGGTATGCATGATTCATGTTTTCTGGTTTTTTGGATGGATGATATTCAGATTGATTAGAGGTATTTAGGTTTATAGATTGAATTTTTATATGTTTTCATTTTTTTATGGTTTTTAGGAACGTGGGTTTTCTGGTTTTTTTGGTTTGATGGTATGTAGATTTTATAGGTATGCATTTTTTAGGTATACATTATACAGGTTCACACTTTTATTATCAATTATAGCCAGTATCCATTGTTATAGGATTACAAATTCTCTGTATGGATGTACATGTCTCGAATTGTTGGATTTTTTCATGAAACTAAATCCTATATAAATGGTTCTAAAACATGGATATATATCTAGTTCCATAATATAAAATTGTGGATACATGTTTAGGGGCACTGTTTGAAATAGTGGTTTCTTGTCTAGAGCCATAGATTAAAATCATGTATACAATTTTCAGTAAAAATAGGTATTTCCATAGTTTGGAATGATGGCTATAGTCATGGACCTATAGCCACACCAATAAGTTCCATGGATCCCCAAACTATGGCTATTACCTATAGCCACAGTTTTTGGGCCTATATCCAGGGTTTAAAACCATGGCTATAGCCATAATTTCTAGTAGTGTTTATTGCAAATAATTATATGTTCTTAATGTAATGTGGAGAATCTTAAAAATAAAATTAACTCTGTGAATAATGGGATGTTTTGAAACAAATTGTGTGATGATGGAATTATGAAATTTTGGAGGAGGATATATGCTCCCTCAATACCCAGCTAAAAAGGGACTTATTGGATGATTCACATAGCTCAAATTTCTCTTCACATTCAGGAATCACTAAGATGTATAAGGATCTAAAGGATCATTTCTATTGGGATTATATTAAGTGGGAAATTGCTTATTATGTGTCAAGATGTTCAGTCTGTCAACAGGTGAAGACTAAAGGAAAACATCCTAGTGGTGACTTACAACCCCTGCTTATTTCTACATTGAAATGGGATGACATCACTTTGTATTTTTCACTGTATTAGCAAATACTCCCAGAACTAATGATGCAATATGGTTAATTGTTGGTCATCCTACCCAATCAGCATATTTCCTCGCCATAAGGGATGATTTTCCACATGAGAGCCTTTCATGGATCTATATTAATTATGTTTTAAGACATCAACGAGAACCACTCTCAATTTTGTTCTGGTCATGATACACAATTTACAATTTTTTTTGGAAAATTATGTCGAAAACATTATATACTAAACTTCTTTTGAGTAATTCTTATCTCCCTCAAATTAATAGACACACTAAAAGGACCATTCAATCAATAGAAAACATATTGATTCATGATCCTTCAACTTTAATGGTATGTGGAATCAAAATTTTCCACTGGTATAGGTTTCCAACAACAATAATTTCCATTCATGAGTTCAGATGGCACTATATAGAGCATTGTACAAAAGGAGATGTCATACACCAACATGTTGGGATGGAGTTGGTGAAATGAATCTTATAGGCCCAATGATTATGGAGGAAACAGAAACCAAGGTAAATATAATTAAAACACATATCAAAGCATATAAAATTATTTAAAAGAGCTATGTTCATAATCTAATGATGGATTTGGAATTTCAAGTGGGAGGTCATGTTTTCTTTAAATTATCTCCATGGAAGGGTGATATAAGATTTGGGAAGAAAGGGAAACTAATCTCTCAGTACATTGGTGCTTTTGAAATTTTGGAGAGAGTCAGAGCTATAGCTTATCATTTTATGATTCCTATTTGACATTCAAAAGTACACAAGGTGGTCAACATATCATTCTTAAGAAAGTACATTATAGGCCTAAGACATTTCCTCACTTCGAAAGTAATGGATCTGGAATTGGATTTATCTTATTGTAATGATCCTATCAAAATTTATGAAAATAAGAAATGATTTTTGAGGAATTGGTGAATCGACTGGTAAAAGTATTTTTGAAATATAATCAAATTTAAGAGGTTATGTAGGAGCATAAGTAATTGAAGATGAAAAACAACCCAAATATTTCTATGAGGTAACATTCTGTAATTTTGAGGACAAAAGTTTTGTAGGAGGGAAGACTGTAACACCCTAAGGGTTTACAAATAAATTTAATGTAGAATATAACACACACAATATTGAGTCTCTATGAAACAAACACTTATTTATTATAATTATTTAAACAAGATATTAAAAAACTATCCATGAAACTTAATTTTTACACTTCTATGATTTTAATTTCAAAAAATAATCTTACACGGTTATGATTAGTAAGAAATTTAGAGTCATATAGGGTTAACATCATTTTTTGGTGAATAATAATTTTACTTTATTAATAGTT
>CAUJRU010002471.1:20200-76003 GCA_963277665.1 Viscum album | reverse complement strand
TGTAGGAATAAAATATGATCCGATTTTATCCACATGAATTAGATTAAACATTTATTGTTATTTTATTTAAAAAAGAATTAAAAGTGTAAAATTCAAAGTTTAATAACTAAACAATTTTTAATATATGTTTATACATAAAATAAATTTGACAATAGATATTAATTAGAAAGAAAAAAATATTTCCTACATAATGGTATTTTATTTATAATTTTTGGAAATTAAATAATTAAATTTATTTATGACATAATGATGATGCAGTAATTACCTTATTAATGAAGGATTAAAATAATTGATATTATAAATATCAAAATAAATATAAATTGATACTTTTGATCTATTACATGGATTTTATAGGTTAATATGACATGTTGGGTTTTATTAAATAAATTTTTTCTAAGTGATAAAGTTGTTATGACTTTCGCAAAAAAAAATACTAAAGAGTGTCAAAATTGACATAAATGAGTTTTTAAAAAAAATATTATGTTATTAAACGATATAATATTTCTAAAAATATGAGGATCATACAAAAGAACTTAAATAATGATATATATGTCATTAATTAACCAATTTAGTTTCACTTGGCATTTTATTGTATATTTATTAACCATGTAATATAAAAATACAAGAAGACATTGTAAACGTTAAACTATTTAACGAAGAGTTAAATCTAAAAGATAAGGTTAATATGGTGAACTAAACTTGTCTAAAACATATTGGTTGAGAGGATTTATAACCATACTTACCTTAGCCTCAAAATAAATTAATTTTGAGCCATTATAAAAAGAAAATTATTTTATAATAATATAATACTTCAAGCTTTTCCTAAAGTGACTCTCACCTCTCTTATAAAAGGCTACTTCCCCTTCTCTAAAAATTACACCTCCAAAGCCATTTGGCTCAGAAAAAACCTACTCAAATATATTCCCAACTACCCTATACTCAACCTATAGGCTTTACTTTGCTCATAAATCCAACCTATGTAGACCTTTTGATCAAATCAAAAAGCAAGTACCCAAAGATAAGGTAATAATTTCATCACCTCTTTCAAAGTTCTTTTCTTCTTCCACTTCCTATTTATTTGTTGTTTCCATACCAAAATAATAAATCCATTACCTTCTACATACTGTGATGTTATTATAAATATGTTACAACCATATTTATTATTCTATCCATCCTATAAATGATAAAGTCACCATAGGTGTGTACGTGCGGCTTACCATCTCCACATCGTTGTGTAGTTTGTTATTCAACACTTCATTATTTGGATGTGTATAATAATGAGTATAATTTATTTAAATAATAAATATAACATGTTAATTATTATTTATATGTAATATAATATCCGATTACAGACTATTTCACCATCAATAGAATGATATTTTCGCTTGTGCATACGTACAGATTACCGTCTCCACGAACGCGATAAGATTCATTCCTCATCGTAACCATTTAAGAATGATTTTAATTTTATGATTTAAAGTAATTTTTAATAAATTAATATTATTCTGTATATTAATCAAATAAATTGTATCCATATCAAACATGACTTACATAACAAAATATATAAAGGAAAACAAATCAGTTAACACCTGAAACAGTGATACTACTGAAATATTATTAAGAAAGTATTATTAGAAGATCAGATATGATATCATATTTATGTATTTTGTTCTTGTATAATTTAATAACAATGATTAAACTATTATACATGAGGTTAATTTACCCTCGACTATGGAAAAGTACAAGGAAAGGGTTAATTCCTCAATCTCATGATTATCCGAGATTGTTTATGTGTACGTTTTTTCTAGGACATATTTATTATCCATGTACATGTTTCATAAAAGTGTTTTTCAAATTAATATTTTTAAGGGAATATTTAACTAAAACATCATTTTAAATGGTTTAAATATTTATTCTTCTAAATCATCCTCATTAATGTCCATGTTTTCAAAATGGTTTCCAGGATTTATTTATATAGACATGAATTTTTTAAAATGTTAATTCATTTTAAAAGTTTCAAAGTGGTACGGGACACTTTTATTCAAATATATCTTTTAAATATCTTCCTTTATAAATTGTGTGACTTTTAAATGATTTCATGAAAAATTTATATTTATCTCAAGGAGTTTTACTGATCATTTTTAACTACGTTAACATCCTTTACTATATATTATTCTTGATTGGGGTTGATTAATTATAATACAGTATTCCATATTGTATTGAATGAGTTATGATATATTTGAATATGGATGTGCTATTTTTATACCATTCATGGTTTATGGTTAAAGTATTGAAATTTTGTAATCTAGTTTTAATACAAATGTTTATTTTTTGTTTCACCATTTTTATATGAGGAATGCATTGGACATAGTAAGTGATGGGAGGATCCCGCTATAGCCCCGCGATGCATCGGTAGGTCTCATGATACAAACTAGTGTCCTGGCATAAGGCCTTGAAAAAATCTTATTTATAGTCTTTGCACAAGGCCTTGACTATGTGGTTATGATGTCCAGCATTTGGAATTCTATCATTATGAAATTAGCTATTGATATTACATATGATTATTATACTAGTAGAATATCCATGTGAATAAGTAAATGGAATTATTTAATTTATGTTTTCCATATTATTCTGATGTTTAAGTTTAAAAGGCTTGTGTTTTAGTCTTATACATTTCCTTAAATGTTTATTCTTATTTAGTAAAGTTTCAGCTATATTATTATCCTTACTGAGCATCTGAGCTCACCCCTATCTTATGTTTTATTTTTTTCAGGATGCGAAGAAATATATTATGATTGATCTATAGGGATAGGATATAGGATATGAGTGTGTTCAAAGGGGACACAATGTTGTTGTTTTTTCATTTCATAATTTAATCTAAAAGTTATGTATGTATATAGTACTTCCAACGCAACTAAACTAATCAGTATTTCAATACTTAATCTCTTGTGATCATCCCAATGTTATGTAATAATGCCCCAAATCTAGGTAACTAGGGTCAGGGTGTTACAATTACTATCAGAGAAAGTTTATTACAAACCATAGAAACTATATTTAGAAAAACATTGATTATAAAACATTTCCCTAAGATAAACTTTTAGTATAAGTATATAAAAACATCCAAAAAAATTTAGTGTAAATATTATGTGGGTTTTTCAAGAAAATACATCCCTTCCTGGATACAAACAGGTAGTGGTGGATCTGGAACAGATATACCTAGGAGTGAAAACTTTGACAAGGTGTTTTGATCTTTACTTGGGGTATCATGGTACATGAAAACAGTCCTTACTTCACTCTTGGTATTGACACTCCTAGGGGATATTCTTAGGATAATTCACATTTTCTTTACAAACCATTATGAAGGATTTATGAGTAAATCCTTATTCAAAGAAAACAATTTTATGATTATGGATTATATGCATAAACTTTTCAATTTACATTAGGTATTTTATAATTTTGGAATTATGTATTGAAATTTATAAACTAACCTAGTGTACGCCATTGGTTAGAAATTGTGCCTAGTAGAAGGAATGAGAACTCCAACAATATGCATGATTCAAAAAGTAAGAAGTACTATATCTTTCATGGTCTTAAGAAAAACTTTTGAAGGGAAATAATCTTCTACATATTCTCATAATTTGTAGAAAAATTATCATGTGTTAATAAGATAAGTAAATAATTATTTGATTCCTATGGCTTTGAAGGGAAGCCAAATAAGAAAATGATGGTAGAGAGAAAGATGGATAAAGGGACGAAGGAAAAGAAGGATTTTCTCATATATGATAACTGTGGAAAGAATCACCTTGGTAAATACTTGAAGGGAATGAGAGTTTGTTATAAGTATGGAGAAAAAGGACACCAACTACGTGATTTCAAGTGTAAGAAAAAACTTTCAAATGTGCAATGCTTTATCTGCAAGAAGTTGGGACACTATATGAATCAATGTCCCAATCATCAGAGTGTGCCCCAAATGATGCTATTGGATAATAATCCAGTTATGATACTACCACAGATGAAGAGGAATAATTAGTGTTCTTATATTTTTATTAATGAATTGTGTCATTTGAGTGTTGTATCAACAATGTACCGGTTATATTAATTATGGAAATAAATAAGGGTTGTACTGCAGTACTATTTCATTGAGGATTTGATATTACATTGTACTATGAAAAGTGACTCAATAGAAAGTTAAACTTTTTGGAAAATAAATGGTTGAACGAAATATAAACCTTAATATGGTCCTGATACTAAGGTAGTGATTTTGGAATAAGAGATGGTTGATTTGGATAAATTATATTGGATATTCTTGACTAAATTGGAACGAATTAATGGTTTGTTTATTCCATCGTTGTTGGAGTATTCAAAATTTTTGGATGTAAGGAATATATCTAGTATTCTATAAGGAATAAGGGAGAATTAATGTAATCAACAAGTTTTTATGGTAATTCTGGGTGTTAACATGTTTTAATAGAATACATGATGAAGGTACTCACATGTTATTATGTGGAAAAAGATATCTTTATTATGTTATGTTGACCTTCTTTATAAATTTTTGGACTATGAGTTTGGACATAATTATTTTGGATAAGTCTAAAGGTTTGAATGGATTAAGTTGGAAATTGGATACTATGGTTTAAATTTAAAACATTTCTTAAGATTTTTTTTTGATTTTTTTATAAAAAGGACAAACTGAAGGTCAGGAGACAACCCGTCGCATCCAGCAAGGCTGTGAGACTTGAACTCAAAACCAAAGGGCCACAAGGGTGAATCACCTACCACTGGCCTACATGATGTATGGGTTTGTATAATATAGTTTTTCTAAATTATCTGATAGATGAATTATAAATTCATTTTTTTTAAACCCTATACGATTCGGATAAATAGAATATTTTTGAGTTCTGTTATTTTTTGAAGTGAAAGATGAGTTTGTGGTAGAAATTAGTTAAAGGACGGAACTCTACTTGTCAAGTATTTTTTTATTCTATGAAGAAATTAGTTATTAAAATTTAGCGAAAGGATCTTAAAACCAAAAATTTGTTATCCTAATACCTTATGTTTTGATAAACCAATGATATTTTAAGTCATCATAGATTTATGGATTTAAGGCCCCCAATTTTCTATTTATTGTTCACTTGTTTGTAACTGATGACCTCAATCACTCCATATAAATATTTTCGTTTTTCCTATAATTATGTGTCTCAAATTTCCACCAATGTTCTCCTATTATAAATCTTAATTTAGTGGTGACTTTTTCATTTCCATTTCCCACTTATTAAGACTAAATTGTATTAACCCTATTTTCGATGTGGGTTTCTCACAAAGGTATTTTCAATTTTTAACCTTTTATTTTTGAAAAAAAAAATTTAAATTGCACGGATAAAATTTATTAAAGGAGGATACAATCTAACACCCCAAGATTTCATAGTGCGCTATCTCTTTAAAGTAATTCATTAGCTTGCGCTACACACAACACCGAGTTTGAACTCCCCACAACCTACCAAAATAGTTGTTGAGAAAGTAGTTATGAATAGTATTAGCTACATTTTGAACTTTATATACAACATATAATTTTGAAATCTATATTGTGTGTTTCTTAGACATAATATAAGAAAAAAATTCAATTTTTCAGATAAAATAAGTATTTTTCAAAAAAATGCAATTTCACTACCTTTTAATGGTGAACCCTTTTTAAATCCAATATTTGACATTTATATATATTTAATTTGACAAAATAGACATATTTTTTATAATAATGAAATAAAAATTTAGTTTTGAGAATTTTTTGGTGTTTTTCTGATAACTTTCATTTTTGGATGAATAGTGAAAGATATTAAAATTTAATTGAAAACACATTTTTTAATCAAAATAATTTATAGTGATAAATTATAAATTTTAATGGATTTTATGTATAATTAGATTATATGTTTTTCATTTAATCCAATTTTGGTCATTGGAAGTAATTTTACATTTAAATTGAATATAAACACATATCAATCTTTTGATAGTTTTTACTTCTCAAAAACTCGCTTTCTAGTTTTGACAATGGGAATTAATTTTAAACTAATTAATGAAACTTATATGTTTTGAATTTGTTAAAATAGACATAATTTTTGAATTTGGAAAATCATAATTAGATTTGGGTGAATTTTTGATATTTTTCTGAAATCATTCAATTTTTGATGAATAGTGAAAGACACTACGTTGTAGATAAAAACCAAATTTTTCATTTAAATAATAATTTTTAAATAAAAAATTATCTTAAAATAAAAATAGATACATAATAAATATATTATTCAAATGGGATTCATTACATACATTTTATAATAATATTAGACATATAAAATTTTATTGAAATTTTTACTGTCTTTTACCCACCTTCTAGGCACATTTGAAAATTTGCATAAAATGGAATTTTACTACTTCTATGAATCAAATTCCAAGAATCTGAGAGATAGTTTACATCAGTAAGTAAAATGTCGCTCAATATGATGAAGATAAGGTTTTGGTGAATAGTAACTTTTGAATTTTATTTACCACAGTTAAAGGTAAATAGGGTAATTAAAGGTAAAAATGATATTATAATTACCCTAAAATGTGTTCTAATTCTATTAGATAAGTGTATTTTCACCAGAATAAACCTTAGGAATAAAATTTGATCCTCTTTGATCCACTTGGATTATATTAGGACATTTATTATTATTTTATTTAAAGAAAATTTAAAATTATAAAATTCAAACTTTAATAACTAAACCATTTTTAATATAGGGTTATACATAAGATAAATTTGACTATAAATATTAATTAGAAATATAAAAATATTTCCTACTTCATGGTATTTTGATTATAATTTTTATACATTAAATAATTAAATTTATTTATGACACAATGTTGACGCAGTAATTACCTTATTAATGAAAGATTAAAATAATTGATATTATAAATATCAAAATAAATGTAAATTGAGACTTTTTATGAATTACACAAATTTTATAGGTTAATATAACATGTTAGGTTTGATTAAATAATTTTTTTTTGAATTTATAAAGTTATTATGATTTTCAAAAAAAACAAATACTAAATAGTTTCAAAATTCACATAAATGAGTTTTTAAAACAAATACTATATTATTAAATGATATAACATTCCTAAAAATATAATTTTTCTCCAAAGGACATATATAATAATATATATGTCATTAATGAACCACTTGAGGTTCTCTTGGAATTTTATAGTAATTTTATTAACCATGTAATATAAAAATACAAAAAGACATTGTAAATGTTAAATTATTTAACTAAGAGTTAAATATGAAAGATAAGGTTAATATGGTGGCCTAAACTTGTCTAAAACCTATTGTTTTAGAATATTTCGACCCATAACCACCTTATACTTTAAATAAATCCATTTTGATCCATTATAAACTGAAAATAATTTTATAATAAAATAATATTTAAAGCTTTTCTTAAAGTGGCCCTCACCTCTCTTATAAAAGGGTACTTCCCCTTATCTAAAAATCACTCTTCCAAATCTATTTTTCTCGTCCAAACCATACTCAAATATCTTCCCAACTACCCTCACTTAAACCTCTAGTGCTTACTTTGATCATAAAGCCAACTTAAGGAGCCCTTTTGATCAAATTATAAAGGAAGTACCTGAAGAAGATGTAATAATTTCATCACCTCTTTCAAAGATGTTTTCTTATTCCACTTCCTATTTATTTGTTGTTTACATACCAAAATAATAACTCTAGTGCCTTATAAATACATTGATTTAATTATAAATATGGTACAACTATATTCATTATTTTATCCATCCTATGAATGAAAAAATCACCATACGTGCATACGTATGGCTTACCATCTCCACGGCGTGGTGTAGTTTGTTATTTAACACTTCATTGTTTAGATGGGTATAATAATGAGTATAATTGATGTAGATAATAAATATAACATGTAAATTATTATTTATATGTAATATTCCATTCAATTACAAATGATTTCACCATCAATAGAATGATATTTTCGCTCGTTCATACGTACAGATTATTGTCTCCACGAACACAATGAGATTCATTTCCCATCTTAAGCATTTAAGAATAATTTTCATTTTATGATTTAAAATAATTTTTAAGAAATTAATATTATTCTGGATAAGAATCAAATACTTCCAATCCATAACATACATGACTTATTTAATAAAACATATAAAGGAAAATAAATCAATTAACACCAGAAACAATGATACTACTGAAATATTATTAACAAAGTAGTATTAGAAGATCATATATGATATCATATTTATGTATGTGGTTCTTGTATATTTTAATAACAATGGTATAACTATTATATATGAGTTTACTGTACCTTCAACTATGGAAAAGTACTGGGTAAGGGTTAATTCCTCAATCTCATGATTATCCAAGATTGTTTATGTGTATGTTTTTTCTATGACATATTTATTATCCATGTCCATGTTTCATAAAAGAGTTTTCAAAAGAAATAATTGTAAAGGAATATTAAACTAAAACATCATTTTAAATGGTTTAAATATTTATTCTTCTAAATCATCCTCATTAATGTCCATGTTTTAAAAATGGTTTTCAGGATTTATTTATATGGACATGAATGTTTTAAAATGTTAATTAATTTCAAAAATTTCAAAGTAGTATGGGACACTTTGATTAAAAAATATATTTTAAATTTATCCCTTTATAAATTGTGTGACTTTTAAATGATTTCATAAAAATTTATATTTATTTCAAAGAGTTTTACTAATAATTTTCAACTATGTAAACATCCTTTACTAAATATTATTTATTGATTGAGGTTGATTAATTATAATACAATATTCCATATTATATTGAATGGGTTATGATATGTTTGACTGGGGATGTGCTATTTTTATATCATTCATGGTTTATGGTTAAAGTATTGACATTTCATATGCTAGTTTTAGTATGAATGTTTATGTTATGTTTCACCCTTTTCATATGAGAAATGCATTGGACCTAGTAAGTGACAGGCGGAGCCTGCTATAGCCCATCGATGCATCGGTAGATCTCATGAGAAAAACTAGTGTATTGGCAAAAGGCCTTGACAAAGTCTTATTTATAGTCTTGGCACGAGGCCTTGACTATGTGGTTTTGATGTCCGGCATTATGCATTTAATCATTATGAAATTATCTATTGATTTTACATGTGATTATTCAACTAGTAAAATATCCATGTGAATAAGTAAATGGCATTATTTGATTTATATTTCTCATATTTTGCTGATATTTAAGTTTAAAATGCTTTTGTTTTAGTCTTATACATTTCCTTAAATTTTTATTCTTATTTATGAAAGTTTATACTATATTGTTATCCTTACTGAGCATCTTAACTCACCCCTTTCATATGTTTTATTTTTTCCAGGATGCAAAGAATTATATTATGATTGACCTGTAGGGATAGGATATGGGATATGAGTGTGTTCAAATGGGATACAATGTTGTTGTTTTTTCATTTCATAATTTAATGTAAAACTTATGTATGTATCTAGTACTTCTAAGGCTATTAAACTAATCAGTCTTTCAGGACTTGATCTCTTGTGATCATGTCAATGTTATGTAATAATGCACTAACTCTGGGTAATTAGGTTTAGGCATTACATTAAATATATGATTTACATAGGTTTATATCATTATGTTTAATTATTCGGTTTTTTTAATCGAATATGCATGTATAGTATCCCTACTATATTACTTGAAACCCTTACTATTAATTAGAATCCTCCATCATATAGAGAGGCATTCCTGGGGTATTATATCTACCAATGGTCCATGCACCGATTGGTGGTATGTGGTGGTAGGACCTAGTAAAATTTTATTTGAGGTTTTTTTGTCTTACTATTTTGTAAAGGTATAAAATAGAATATAAATGTGTCACAACATGGTATGGAGATTTTACCTTGGACTATCCAACCCATGTATGAGTAAATTCCATGTTATCTAGGACTAAACATATATTTATACTATTCTATTATATAATTGATCTAATTTAACCATAGGTGATACACTTGATTATGATGTGAAGGATTGATATGATTCATCTCATGGAATATTATGACAAGTTGGTGTGTGTTCATGAATCTTATCTAACATTTAGCATTCTTTTGCACGGTGGAATTTTATTGTTTACGTGAAATATGAATTGAGTCAGTTATTTCAAGTGTTTGAGAAAATTTATATGTTTTTTTCATATAATTTTATGGTTTAATCTTACATATCCAATCCCAAAAATTATAAAAGACATATTCTATGACTACTTGGAGAGATTATAAAAATGTTCTAACTAAAAAAATTTCAATTATTACATAAATAACGTCTTCCTAAATAACATGTAATTGGAATCTTATTTAATTGAGGCATAGCTATGGAGTTTTCGGTAAAATTAAATGGTTAATTTATGTTATTATTTTCATTAACATTATTATTATGAGGCACTGTCCAAAATAAAAATCAAATTACAATATAAGGAGTGTTTTTATCTATAATATTTCATTGAAATTTCATTTATTTATTCCCTTGTTGTGGAATTTTTGGGTTAATAAGTGTAATGAAAATAATTGTGAATTTAATATATATATATATATATATATATGTATTGGTGACATGGTGGGTAGTAAATGTGGACCCTATGTTTGGGTGTTTGGGGATACTGAGAGTGCCAGAGTTATGTGGTATCTTTATGATGATGAATCTCTAAGACTGTAGTGAATTTTTATATAGGTCACAGTGTGAGTGAGCTTGTTTTGAGATGTGTAGTGATTACTTGTGAAATTCTTGGATTATTCTTGGCCTGTGAGTGTGTAGGTCAAAATTAATTACAATGGGTGGTTGAAACATAAAAGTAATTATTTGTAATGTTAAATTTCATGTAACCTTGAGAATAGGATAAGTGTAACCAATAGTTATGACCAATGTTAGGAATAATGTGTGGAGTAGGTTTGAGAGACTGGTTACTTTATTTAGCATGACTCCAGGTTTGGAATTTATTACATTCTGACCTTTGAGGTTAACCCATCAGACTGGTTGGACATTTTTTAGGAACTTTTATGTGTGTGAAGCATAAGTAAAAACTTTAGTTTATGTTATTAATTCACACAAATTTGACAATTTAATTATGATAGGTGTGTTATGTGACTTGGGTTCTCTGAGATAAGTGATTATTTTCTAGTTATTTAATCTTTATGGATGGTTTTGGGAAGGGAAGTATCATTTATATTCCTAGCCTAGGTGACATTGGTAAATGTCGGTTAGAAAAATTGTATTCATGGTGGATAGAATGTCCAGTTCCCATGGGTAATAACACTCTTAGAGGAGTTTCGGTTCAAGAATATAGAGATACTTGGTGATCTTGAGATTAATACACTCTATGAGTTAGTGTTTCGATAGAATTTACAGTTTTCAATTGAAATTTTATTATCTTCATGGCCTTATAAACTCAGAATAAGCTTTTAGAACAGTGGTGATACTATAAATAAAATCTAGTTGAATTATAAAATGATGATATAATCATGAGTTTTCATTTACATGGTTTGACATGGTGAGACACCTATGGTTTGAAGAAAAAATAAGGGCAATCAATGCTTGGTGATATTGGAATATAGAATAGGAATGTATAGTTTATGGGATGTGTGGGGATAGTATAGATTAAATGTGGGTCATTCGATCTTGGATATATTATTCATGATAAGATTGTTCCTGAGCATGTAGCTGCTGATTTTTGATGTAATCTTGGAGCCACCCATGTGTGCAGATACAATATATTGTTTCAATTGTGGAGTATTCTTACACTAAATCATGAAAACTAGAACATAGATCTAGATTGATCTTGAATCAACCTGAAAGTTAAATATTTCAAGGGTTTTATTGGTGTTATGGAAGGTATGGACCCAAATATTTTTATTTATAGTATAATATATCCTATATAGTGAAATAAAAGAACCAAAAGGGATTTTTAGTGATCAATTAGGGGGGGACTCAATAAAATATATATATGAGTTATTATTTCTATCTCGGGGTACTGGATTTGTTCATAGAATATGTTGTCACAATTATAGAATAATAGAATGTCTTGGAAAATAAGATGTCCTCAGTGGTGGAGAACATCATGCATCGACACTAGCACAAGAAAAAATATGTGAAAGAGATGGTGTAATTTTATAGGTATTTCACTAGAGTTTCTCGATTCTTAGAGAATAAACTGCAACTTGACAATAAAGGGTCATACTTGATTATAGAGCAGTCTCATGAGTGGTCAGGTGCAGTTGATGATTACAAGATTCTGGAGTTAAATTAAAAATTGGCAACGAATATGGTTGACATTATGTGAGAACCAATTTTAACCAATAGTTGACTTGATTTTTCAATATTCTATGGATAAGAACATCGGTCTCCACAATATGAGACTGATGATAAATCATGGGTAGTAAGAAAATATGGCCCCTACATCATTGGTTTGGGTAACAATATGGATCATGCGATGGTAAAAATTAAGTAAGTATGTTATTCATTGAAAATAGGTATTACAATGAAAATTTATATGAGTCTAGTAGAATAAAAAGTCATGAAAATATGGATCTCAAAAATTTTAATATTGTGGTAATGCATTTCTAAGACTTCAGGCTTTAAGAGGGTGAAAATATACATCCTTGGTAACCAAGGAATCTTACTTTATGTAAAGATAGAATCAGTTCCATGGTAGAAAAATAATATAAGGTGACCTAGATAAAGAATATTGATTCAAATGGGAAATAAAAACCAGTCTCTTAATTACATATATTCAATGATAGGGGCTCAAGTAGTTAGGAAATCCATGAAAATTTTTACTTCCACTACTATGAATAATCAGATGCAATGAAATAACTTATGGATCTAAAATATGGAGGAACATATGGGAGACTTCTTGGAATGTTTATGTGGGAAGGTAATATCATAAAGGACCTCAACATCATTATCCTAAATTAGTAGTGTTTTTAGTTATATCCAACGAAAAAATGTATTGGTACAAAACATTGTAAATGAAAAAGGATGTTGCAATAACAATGTGAGGAAGTATAATTTACCTCTAAGGTGAATTCTTATGTATTAAATAAAAATGAAAAATATATGTTGTGTATTGAAGTTGTTGAGGCTATTAACATTATCCTAAATTAGTAGTGTTTTTGGTTATATCCAAAGAACAAAATGTAGTGGTGTAAAACATTATAAATGGAAAAGGATGTTGCAATTAAAATGTCATGAAGTAGACTTTACCTATAAGATTAATGATTATTTTTTAAATAAAAAATGAAAAGGAGAAATTGTGCAATCAACTTGTTGAGGATGTTGATATAAGAATAGGTGATTAGTTTAAGAATAATAAAAAAGAAAGGAGAAGAAATTTGAAACCTAGATGCAATGAATCGATGGGGGAGTTTCTTGAGGAGAGGAAGTCGAGAGGGGTGAGGGGGAAGTCGCTGGAGGTGAGGGAGCTGATAGGGGATGATGGAAGGGATGCAGAGGCCAATACATTGAGGAGGAGGCAAAGGCTGGGAGTTCAAGGTCAAGATTTGAGGCGGAGCTGGGAGGCAGAGGTCAGGGATAGGAAGAGATGGCCGAGAAGTAGTGGCTAGATGGTCGGGAGCCAGAGGTCGTAGAGAGGAGGAGGGGGTCGGGAGGTAGATTTCGGATGGTCGGGAGGTAGTTGTCAGGGAGGGGAGGAGAGGGAAGAGAGGCGGAGGTTAAAGAAGCAAGGGTTCAAGCGGGGGAACCCGATGGAAGAGTGAGGAGGAGAAGCCCGATGCTATGTTAAAATTGGGGATTTAATACCCATGGTTTTAATAAAATTGTGGGTATAGATAATAAAAAAACACATATCCCCAAAGTTTTTCTAAACCATGGGTTTAGATATGTGGGTATAGACCCCTTTTCTAGTAGTGTTCCTCCCAGGGTGGTAGTGAATTGAGAAATCATAATCCTTGAATAGTTTTTCCATCACCTTTGACTCATGTTGATCCATTTCTATGAGAAGGTGTATTTCAAACTTTTATTATTCATATATATTTCACATTTCTTACCATAAAGTTAATTCCTATATATATTTAATGAAAATATTATGGTTTCCAACTCAATATCATACATTGAATAATTCTATTTATGAATATCTAACTTCCTTGAATCCTAGGAAGCAAATTTATCATTCTTTATAATGAAACAACTAATTACCTTTTTTGATGCATCAATATATATCAAAAATTCATCCCATTTTGATGATAAAGTTAATATTAGTGCATTGACCAATATCCTCTTTAATTAATAAAAAATTTCATTACATTCTTTTGACCATATAAACATAACCCCTTTACATTTCAACATGGTTAAAGGGTAAGATAATCAAGAAAAAAATTGAATAAATCGTCTATAGTTACCTATTAATCCCAGAAAACTATGTTCCTTGGTTATATTCTTTAGTGTTGTTCATTCCATCACTTACTTTTTCTTTAAAGGATCAATTCATATTCCATATAAAGAGACAACATGGCCAAGAAAATAAACTTCCTGAATCCAAAATTCACATTTGCTAAATTTTTCATATAACTCATTTTCACTAAGAGTTTTAATAATGTTTCACAAATGAATATTAAGCTCATCATAGATTTTAGAGTACCAAGATATCATCATTAAATAAAATAATGAAATTATCAAGATATTCCTTGAATACCCTATTCATCAAATCCATAGAAACACATGGTGCATTAGTCAATCCAAAGAGTATTACTATAAATTTTTAATGTAAATACCTTATATGATATGTAATTTTTAGAATATCATATTTATTTATTCATAGTTAATGATACCGAAAATGAAGATCAATCTTTTAAAAATATTGAGCTCCATATATTTGATCGAATAGGTCATCAAGATAAGTAAGAGTATAATTGTTCTTTATGGTAATGGAATTGATTTCCTTATAATAAATACACAACCTCATAGACCTATATTTCTTCTTAAAAAATAACAGTGGATCCCATGGTAAAAATCTAGGGTGTATAAATATCTTATCACACAACTATTGTAGTTGTTTCTTATGTTCCACTAATTCCACTATTTCCATCCTATTAGGAGTCTTAGATATAGGTATTTCTTTAGGTATGAGATCAACAGAAGACTCAACCTCACAATCGAGTGTATTTCCTTATTGTTATTTAGGAAAAACATCAATGTATTCACATGTAATATGTGAATCATATATTTTAAGGATACCTTTCCCATTCATAGGTTGTGTCTCCTCTTATCCTCTATGAATTTCATTAAGTAGATCTATTGAAGGTGGATCTAAACATGATTCAGGTTATGTATTATTCCCTCTAAAGATAAGTGATTCCATATATCCATCAAAAAACATAATCTTCTTCTCTTTTAAATAAATTTTCTCATTATAATATGAAATTCAATCCATACCAAGTATTATATCAAAGTTAACCATAAGTATCCTCTAATAGCACTAAGGCCTTCATTTTTTATTGATTTTTTATAATCCACCTTTTAAGGGGTGAGGTGTAACCCTTACAAGGCCCATATAATAATCAATTTTTCTAATAGGTTATTTCTATGAGTCATAATGGGATCTGACTGGAATATCCTTATTTCAATAATATTTCCATTATATGTATTTATTGACAACTCCCTTCTTAAGTTTCTTCACAAATGTCCAATTTTCATGGAAAACATGGAAGATATACAAGTATGAAAAGATCTAAAATCAAATAAACCATTGCCTAAATTTGAGGTTATGATCAAAGTACCTTCCACCACATCTTTAGGAATTGTAACGTCAGTAATAGTAATCCCATAAACTTTGCCTTATCCCCTTAGCCTCTTCTTTAAGAGGTTCCCTTACTGCTTGGGACAATTGTTTGAATAATTCCTCATATTTTTATAGCTACAGAATTTGATAATGGTGTTTTATTTATTTCCATTCCATTAATAAGTTCTATGGACCATTTTTATACACTTGAAATAGACTCATTTTCCTATTAATATAGTACCTAGGTGTTTATTTCTGCAATTATTACATGTTGGAAATTTCATCTTCCCTTTTTCTTCTTTGATGCATTTATTTTTTCTCATTTCTCAATTGACCTATTCTTTTCTTGATTTCCCTTTAAGATATATGACCTAGAAAATTATTTCTCATTTTTTATGTAAATTAACACTATATCATCCTATGATGAAAATGATTAATAAACTTGTTCCCTTTAGAGACTCATCTTAAACTTGTCAAATAAATTTTCAATGTTACATTTAGGATTAGTTATATAGTCTACAGCATGCCTATATGATCTTGTTAAAATTTCATTATATATGTAACATTTTTTTCTTCCATATTCTTTATATTTAGGAATTATCTATTCATTTTAAATCATTTCTCTCAATGAAATTATTTCTCAAAAAATATCACATAAAAAGTTATCCATTCTATGTATCTCATTTCCAATTCCTCTTCAGTAATTTAGATCAATAGATGCTATTGATTGGAATATACTTTTAAAAAACAAACTTCTAAGATAAAACTTTCTTTTTAATTACTTATTAAGGAAAAAAATGTCTTTTTGAGGGACTTAATCCATTTTTCATCCACTAAGTGATTAGTAGTTCAATTAAAAGATAGAGGTTTCCAGTGCATAAAGAGATCCAACATAAGTGAATAAAATTATGGAATAATGGGTGACTAATATTGGAAAGGTTATTCATATTAACCTGATCTAACTTCACTAACATATCTATGATCTACTCAGCTACAATACTAGCTATATTGGATTTCTCAACATGGAAATCCCTACATTGACTATGGGTGCTTACTCCCTTCCATATACTATAATCCTTTTATAAATAATGGAACACACTAAGTTATCTCATATTTATAAATAATAATTATCTATAAATTAAAAAAACCTATCATTGTAAAATTCTAAAATACCCTAATGGATTATCATAATTCACATGTTAGCTATGTTTATTTAAAATATAGTACCTAAGGTTCCTACTAAACATTCTTTGATACTAACTGTAACAACCCCGACTCTAGTAACCTATAAACAAGGTTTATATTATTACATTGGTAAAAAATATAAGATATTACACCACATAGGATCCAAAAATTTCTTTTTCATGGAATAATAGATATATACTTCATTCTAACATTACATTATAAATACAAAAATAGAGCATAAAAAATATTCTTTCATTATTGAAATGATTCAAAATATCCTTCTTCGTATCCTGGGGAAATGAAAAAAAATAAAGGGTGAGAACATTTGTGTGGTAAGTGTTACATATAGTATAATCTATCATGATAAAATAATTTATAATAAATATGGAAAAGTGGGTAATCAAAATACATGTAATTCATTCAACAACTTGAGTTTAATGTACATGAATGGATAATATAAACATAAAAATCACATAAATAATGTAAAATAAATTATCAATAATTGAAATTCATAAATTTAAAATATTCATGATCTTATCATCATGTCCTTGACCAATATATCATGAATCTTACCATCAAGGCCTTTCCTAAGAAATTCTTAATAAATGGTTAAGCTTAAACAAGGAAATCAGCTAATATGGTATGCCTACTATTTTGTATCATGAGATATACAGATACATAAATGGGGTATTTATAATCAGACCTCACCCATAACATTCACAACTTATATATTTTTTTTATTATTGAATAACAAATTCAATTATTTCTCAAAATTCCATATAAATTAATATTTATCAGTTTTTGAATCTAGAATAAAGAACATTTCCCCAATAAATAATATAACATTATTAATAAACTTCCTTAAATTTAAACCGTATATAGAAATGCTATATAGTTGAGAAAACATAAAATTAGTGGAAATTATTCTATTTACATCCATGATAATTAAAATATGTACATGTAGGATAAAATAATGTTCAATGAAATGATTGACGGTGATAGGTAATGTTATCATGATAAATTTAATGACCAAAAAATCATAAATTAGTAAAGGGTGATGGAAGACCATAAATTAATCATAAAGGAAGGTTTCATATTAAGAAAAATCCTTTATAAAGTAGAAAATAAAATATATGAAAAACATTAAAAATGACATCCTTATAACTTTTTATAAGTATAAAATTATAAATTACTTCCAGAATTCTTTATGTTCCATTAAAAAAATATTAACCTTTACTTTCATTATCTTTAAAAACTAAAAATTTAATAAATAATGTGAAAAAAATAATCTTGGAAAATAAACATGTAGAATTTTAAAAGAATAACCAAAGTAAATAATAGTTATTATGGTGGAAATTTTTATCTATTTGGTAAATTTTAAACAAATATATTTCATTCACATATTTGGAAGTGAAAAAGTACCTCATTTGAAAAAAAATAAGAAGATTACTTTTAAAACATTATAAAAATGTAAAATATGGTTTAAAATGATTTCAAATAATCAGTTTAGTTTGAATAAAAATATTCATGAATAATTTAAAATAACCTTGACATGGAAGAAAAAAATTTGGTAGGAAAACTTTAAAACAGGATCTATAAACAAAAATCCCTTACATGTAACATACTTATTGATTATAGATATTATAAGAGAATAAATTAAATATAAACATATAAACCCCAAACAAAAATATATAATAACGAGATATATTGTGTTTAAAATATTAGTATTATATAATTTTTCAATAATAAAGTTGAACGTAAACAATCCTGAAATAAAATGAGATTATAATATAAATATATTTCCTTGGGTCTCCATTGAGTCATATGTGTTTTATCCTCTTTTATTGTAAATTTTAATTTATTTTAATTTTATTAATAATATTTTTCATCTATATTAAAAATTTTAAGTTCATTTTATAATCATTTTAAATATATTCATTGAATAGTTATTACTTACATCGACCATTTAAGGTTGTTCAGTTAATTTATCCAAAATTACTCCTTTATATTTTTTGTGGTTAAAGGAGTTATGAAATAGTAAAATTATTTAAATAATTTTAATAATGTCATGAATAATATTTTTATTATTTATATACAATTTTATAATTATCTATACATAGTAGTGATAGAAAAAAAAAATTCAATGCTTCATGAAGGTGGTAGTTCACACATATGCACAAGGGACATTAACATTTTCCAAAGGATGGAAGGGTAAGAATTTATATGATATATTATATTTATAGAATCATAATAATTATATAAATATAATATATATTTATTAATTTAATATTTATAACCTTTCAAGTAAAATGGTGGTGAAAAACGAATTTCACCTCTATATGGAGACAATAGGTCGTACGTATAAATGAGAGATGTTTTTATTTTACATGGGATGGAAAGGATTTGTTAAATGAATTTAAAATTAAAAAAAATATGATTCTGAGGAATATACTAATTTAATTATGATAATATGGTTTTTTAATAATTTAAGGAGGTTTATGAATAAAGGAACTTGAAAAAACTTAGCAAGAACATATAACACTTCTTTTGGTAGACTTCATTAGATTATTCCTTAATCCCACTTGAATTGGTATTTTGGTGATAAAAGGACCTATATAATGTTTTTAGGGATGTTGTAATGTTATTTGGGTATTTATTGGTTGAGATAATCTTTTTAATTATTATGGATAAGATATGATAGTGGCTCCCTTATATAATGGAGGTGGGTGGAAAACATGTAAATACTTGAAACCTTACTATATAATATAAGTCATTCTCAAGTTAAGTGGCTCAAAATTGTCATATATTAGAATATTATAAGGTTAAGTTAAAAAACTAAATAATGATATTTAATAAAGTTTTTTGGGTCAACTTTAAGCCTCATCCCTTTATTTTTAACCCTTTTAACACATTTTACACTTAACTCAAGTGATAAATATTTACTATGGTTACTATTCATTATTAAAAAAATTAAATTGAAATTATTACCTAATATTAATTATTATTAATACATATATGGAATCCATTTTACATTCTAAAATTTTCATAAGTATCAAAAATTACTTTTAATATATTTTTGTAAAATAAAATAAAAAAATGTTTTTAGAAAATGATTGTTTTAAGAATAAAATGATTTTACAATAAAATAAAGTATAATGTTGATTAAAATGGAATTAATTGGATTATGTTAAATAAAATGACATTTATTTTCCTTAAAAAACCAAAACTAAAATTAACCTTGTAAATAATTTATTTAGATAAAATAACAAAAAAATAGTTTTGATTTGAACAAAAACATTTCATAGATTTCCAAAATGTTAAGCATATAGTTCTAAGTTCACCATTATATTTATATAAATTATATTACTTATTATATATATATTTAGTCTATAAAAATGTTTTTATTAAATTTAAATTCATTATTATATCACTATAATTTCATAAAAGTGACAGTATTTCTAAAATATGTATCTTTCACTATTCACCTAAAAAATAAACTATTTCTAAAAATATAAAAACTAACTCTAAGATAATTTTAAAATGATTCATTAAAAAATTAAATTAAATTCACCAAATTCAATTTATGAAAAAAATTATTTATTTTTTAATCATAGTTTTAAATAAATCTATGTCCATTATACTATTTTTTTTCTTCAAAAAGAAATAATTACATACTATAATTGAATCTCAGGTGTTACAACCATCTGATAAAACCCTACCACTAAACTCTTTGAAGATTAACATCTATAAAAATTTATTTTCAGAAATAGTGATACCTATGAATCATATTCCTAATATTCAACTCTTTTAACATAGTATTCAAACTTCTTAACTTCACAACATAAAAGTTTATGATGTTAAAAACATATATTTTTTACTTAAAACTATTTTTAAGGTCATCATCATCATAAATATTTTTAATTTTCCATAAAAAAAATTCCCTTGAAATGTTTTTGTTAACAATTTAATTATTAACATCAATCATTTATTAACATGCCCTAAAACCTTATAGGATATTTAGTGTCATTCACTTTGTATTTTGATTGGCATAATCCTCTATTTTTCAACTTTAAACTTCTCAAATTCTAAATATACTCCCAATAGTTACATAGAAACTACATTCTATTAATAATGTTATGTTATGATATGCAAGCAACTTTATATAGAAAATAAAAATTATTTTCTATTAGAGGAAATATTTAAACAATAAACTATTGTATCCAAATATTATATGGTATTCTATGTGTTTGGATCAAAAAATTGAAAATAAAACTTTATTATTTAAAATATTCAACTGATGGTCGGATCAAATCCCTTATATTTTGAAAAACATTAGGATAAACATCATAATCCTTGATAAAAGAATTTTATCCTTTATCTTCTTCCCAATATTATTATAAAATATGATGAATTATAAACGATGTGTACTAAAAACATTATATTATATTTTTAAAATAACTTCTTATTTGAAAATAAACATTTCTAATTATATAAGAGAAATAAGATGAAAATACACATCCTTTCAAATTTTATCTGAGCTTTATATTTTCTTTCTTTGAATTTATTTATTGATTTAATGGAATTTTTTATTTATCAACAAAATAAAACTACAATATCTTTCAAATATTTCATTGATTTTGAATTTTTTATATACTTGAAACACTTAAATATCATACAATCATTAATATATACACTTTAAAAATCAAATAATTCATTTTAGTAACATAGATACCTAACATGGACTCTCCTTGGAACTTTTAAGACTCCTTTGAGTTTTCTATATTATTCCATCACACCGACCAATGTCCTTCACTCCTGACACTACCTTTAGTATTCAATGACCATTACTAGATATTATGAATAAGCATTATTGAACTCTCTGACTAACTTTTCTTCTTTTGATTTGAAATTGTACCCATTTTTACTATTGATACAGCACCTAAGCCTGAACATCCCAAGACCAATTCATCTATCATAAATACATTGAGAAAAATAGTGTAAATATTTTTTTTTAATTTTCATATATTTGGAACATTTCCAATAAAATTAATTCATCATGAATAAAATTACTTTAAGGAAACTTCTAATATCTCCAAGTCATTAAGACACCTTATCAAATTGAGTATATTCATGAAGACTAAAGTTATTTAGGTCATCATACATCTAATGATTTTGAAACCTTGAGTGAATAATTCTATGTTTCTGATAAGAATATTGATTCAACTATTAAACAGCTTCAATGATTTTTTGATTAGTAAGGGTTTAATTTAACACATAGAATCTTCTTTTTTTTACTTAAGAATAATTTTTGATTATTGTACAATTCTAAGAATTTCCTTATATTTTTCTTATTATTTGTAAATATTGATCTCAAAGTAGTGTTTGATAATGATGATTCTATATATAAAATTAAAGATTTTTTCATATTATTATTGTTTTATTATATCATAATCTCCTTATTTTAATGATTCCAAATCATGTTTATCTTTTTAATAATGGTTTTTATGTTTTGTGTTAGAAATGTTTTACTCAAAAAAAACATAAAATTGGATAAGTATGGAGCTTACTGTGAAACCTTATTGTGTGAAGTTCCGGTGACCATATGACCTTAAAACATGTTATGTATCACCTTACTATTTGTAAACAAACATCTTACCATGAGACAGATTGGAAAATTTTGTCTAATTCATGAGTTGACCGTACGTTGAAGACACCTTACCACATGAAGGAAATCATTTTATCACAAGAAGGAAATCACCTTACTAAAATCAGGAAGCTACCTTACTGCATGAATAAGTCATGTTAATGTACCATGGTATGTGTAAACTTCCATAGTTTTATATTGATAGAGTTCTTCTAATGTAGTGGTTATATTAAGAACAAGCTCACAACATAAAGTTGACAACTGACTGCATGAAGAGTTCAGCTGACAGCATGTTCAAATGAGATGACCACAATAAGTAATGAAGTGACTATATCACATGTCCATACTACCGGACCATGTCATGTAACCATGATCTCATCTAGTCTTACTTCAAATGAATGAATATTACCATGTCTAACATAGTAGTGGATCATTTCAAACCTCCAGCTACTAGTTTTTTATGCATCAAATAAAGAATTAGTGAATTCAATGAAGAATGATGATTCTTCAATGGATACTTCTATTGAATATCTCTTTAAATAGATTTATTTGATCATAAGTAGAAGAGTGATGATGCGCTACTAACAACATCGAATGATGCGCATAGAATAACATATGATTTCTATGAGAGAACATTCAACAATACTCTATTTTTATATACTTACCAAAAAACTTATCTGAGCTCTTTCCAATGACAGACTCAAAAAAATAGAACAAATTAACCCTCATATATCAAGTTGCATCACAATTTCTATTCATCTATTGATTTCCCTTTTAATTCTATGATTTACTTTGAAGTGTTATAAACACATTATATCAAAACTGTTTTATTGTATTCTCTTTTAGAACTGTGGAAGATATTTTTTGTTACATGGTTTATTTTTCATATTATGTATAAATATATAAGAGGATTTTCTTTCAGACTTCCATGTGCATTGTTTATTGTAAAACCCAATCTAGTTTGTGGATCTGTTTATTTTTATAATAAACTTCCTAGCAGTATGTGATTTCCAAGTAGAGGGTATTAAGTCTCAACTTGAGACTAAACCCCTTGTTTATTTTTTCTTTGTATTTTTATATTTTTTGTTTCTTTTAACTAAAAATAAATTTCCATTTCCAAATATTTTAACAAAACTAGAAATTGGTAGTTATTATTAATTTTTTTCAAATAATTTTTTTAATTAAGTATAATAGTTTCAAAACATAAAGTGCTTATAAGATATTTTAAATGATCCTTAATCCCACTTCTGAGAAATTGTTTGAAATATCAAATTTATATATTTTTATTATTTTTATTAATTGGGAATTTTTTATTTAATTGTCGATTTCGGTTTTAATTTTTTTAAATATAAATTTTATGGGAAACTCAATTCATCCCCCTCTTGAGTTACTCACTCTAATCAAAATTTAGTATTAGAGGATTTTTTTTGAAATATATTTTTAACTATAATTTAGTTGTATTTTAAAGATATTAATTTTTTCATTTATAAATTTAATTCTTTATAGATAATAATAGAAAAGAAGGATCTTCCATTAATAATCCACCTTATTTTAATGGCACTAACTATTTTCAATGGATGATTAAGATTAAAACTCATTTAGTGAGTATGGGTTTTGATATTTGGGCAGTACTTGAAGATAAATATGAGAAACCTAAAACTACTAGAGTTATTTGGACTATTTCTACTAAAATTTTATATGAAGATAATTATAAATATATGAATGCTTTATAATGTTCTTTGGGTGAAGTGATTTCAAAAGAATATATTTTTGTGCTACTGCCTTTGAAATTTAGGATACATAATCTATTTCTCATGAAGTAACTTATAAAGTTCAAAAAATGATCTCAAATACCTACATTATTTAATATGATACATTTAATATGAATTATGATGAGTATATATCTGATATGTATCTTAGGTTCATTTAGATAGTGAACATGATTCATGAACTACGAAAGAAAATCACTGAAAAATATTTAGTTATACTACTTTTAATATACTTACCAGAACGATGGATGGGAACATCTGTATCAATAAGAGAATAATGTGATATTAGTACACTTCTTGTAAAGAAATTTATTATAAAGATAATGATGTATAAAATGAACTATAATTGAACAAGGAATAAGTGGATGATCTGAAATGAAAATTTGATGCTTTTAAAATTACTATTTCAAAATAAGAAGATAAGATCAATGTTTAAAGCTCAACTGATAAAGAGAAACCTACTGAATATGATGAGTAAATAGAACATATGGCTAGGAATTTCAAAAATTTATACAAAAGGAAGAAATTCTTCATAAAATATAATTAAAATGAAAGTATAAAAATAGATTTAACTCGATTAAATAATGGAAAAAATAATGATTCAATAAATGAAATAGTTTGATATGAATGTAAGAGAAAATAACATATCAAATTTAGTTCTTTTAAGATAAGGTATAATAAAAAGTATGAGGATAATGAAAAATAATATAATAAGTCTATGAAAGAAACTTTTAGTGATGCATAAGATAGCTCAAGTGATTCAGACTCAATCAAATATGGTAAGAATGATAAAGACAATATCTGTTTTATGAAAAACTCATCATAGGTAATGGATGTTTTTTTTTGAATCACTTAATAAGATTTAAAATAATTTTAATACTAAAAATAATGAATAAAATATGTCCAGTGAAGAATTTTTTGAATACTATAATACACTAGAAGAAACTTTTAATTAGCATAAAGATAAATACAAAGGTTTAAAGAAGTATGAGGCTCTTTCTACTCACATTAAAAATGTACTTACTATAGATAAGGATAAAAATATCAAATTTTAAAATAGAATAATGAGATGAAGTTATCCAATTAATATTTAAATAATTATTTTGAAAGATTAAAAAATGGAGGAAATACCTTGACCCAATTCATGGAAATAAAATAGATCCTAAATATACTTCTAGAATAGAATATCATCTAGGACAATGAATTATTATTAAAAAAAATATTCCTAGATCCATTTCTACTAATTATGTAAATCTTTTTTATTCTTCTGGAAAAACAAAGTTTTTATTTCTGAAAGACTAAGGTATTAATATAGGGAACTAATGAAGCAGTTATATATTCCAAAAGCTCATATTACTAACATTTATGGAACCAATAAAATACAGGTACCAGATTCATTTTTGGTTTAAATATATTTTTTAGGAAACCTTCTTGATGATTTACAGTAAAAAAATTATGGTATCTGGATAGTGGCTGCTCAAGACACATGACTAGGGACTATTCAGGTTTCAAGAACATAATCATGGTTGATGGTGTAGATGTCACTTCCTAGGAAATTATAAAGGTAAGATAATTGGTCTTGGCCAAATTGGTAATTCTAGTACTCTTTTAATTCCTAAATTTTTATTTATAGATGGATTAAAATAAAATATGCTTATCATTTCTAAAAAATGTGATGATGGTTTCCATGTTAGGTTTGATAATAATGTCTGTATTGTTTTTATTTTAAAAATTATTTAATATTTACTACTTTAATAAAATAAAAAGCTTATGTTGCTAATTTAGATTCATTTATTTCTAAAAATATTATCTATATAAGTATATTTCACAAGGAATATTTTCTTTGGTATTGGTGACTAGTCCATTGCAATATTCATTCACTTAGAAATATTACCCAGAAATGATTATTCAAGGATCTTTCTAAACTATAATTCATAGATTATAAAAGTCTATTACCCATTTCAAAAAGGTAAATAGAACAAAACATATTTTAAATAAAGGAAATAAGTTTTAACTTCTCAACCCATAGAGTTGGTTCACATGGATTTTTTTAGACCTTATAGAGTTTCTAGCTTAAATGGTAAGCACTATATTTATATTATAGTAGATAAATTTTCTAGATACACTTGGGTATTCTTTAAATCTCTGAAAAATGAATATTATTCATATTTTAATAAGTATGTCAAATATATATAAAATCATAGTAGACTTAAAATTAAGAACTTAATAAGTGATCATGGACATGAGTTTCAAAAATCACGTTTTTGAATCATTATGCTCACAACATAATTATAATCATAACCTTTCTGCTCTTAGGACCCTATAGCTGAATATTTTAATAGAAAATGGAAATATAACCCTTCAAGAAATCACCCAGATCATGCCCAATGAGTATGATTCACCTGTTTATTTTTGGGCAGAGGTTGTGAATACAACATTTTATATAATAAATAAAATTTTAATTAGACCTCTCTTAAAAATAAATCCTTATGAATTGTGGAATGTATGAAACCAAAGGTAAATTACTTTATATTTTTAGGTTTCAAAGTCTTTATTCTTAATACTAAGGATAATCTTGGAAAATTTTCTTCCAATAGTGATAAAGGAAATTTAATTGGGTATTCAACATCCATTATGTCAGATAACATTTTTACCAAAAGGAATAAAATTATGGAAGATTCTGTACATGTAAAATTTGATGAAATATATCCGCATAAGTATAAGACCCCTTTAGAGAATCTTGAAGTTGATCTAACCAATATAAATATAAATGTTAAACCTTAGGATGGTTTTGTAAAAGTAGAATAAAAATATTCTTGTCCTGATGAACAACCCAAAGCTAGACCTATAGAGGAAAATGAGATATCTATCCCTTCTTTTCCTAGAAATGTTAAGACTCATATATATCATCACTCATATGTTATATTTAGAGATACAAATAGAGGAACACAAACTAGATAATCTCCTAAAAATTAGGTTGAACATTAAGAATTATTGTCACATCTTGAACCTAAGAACATCAATGATGAAATTAATGATGAATTCTAGGTAATTAAAATGCAATAAAAAATTATCAATTTTAAATAAACAAATTTTGGGAACTAGTGGATAGACATAAAGACTACCTTGCTATTGGAACTAAATGGGTGTTTTGAAACAAAGTTGATAAATTAGGAACTATAGTTAGAAATAATGTTATATTGGTTTCCCAAGGATACATTCAAGAGAAAGGTATTAAATTTGAAGAAACATTTTCACCAGTATCTAGTTTTTAATCTATTGTAATGTTTCTTACCAATGCATCACATTTGGATTTCAAACAATATCAAATGGATGTCAAAAGTTCATTCTTAAACGTTTATATTGATGATGTTGTTTTTGTCGAACAAACCCCTAGATTTTAAAATCTTTATTTTCTAAGTCATGTTTTTAAATTAACTAAAGCATTATATGGTTTAAAATAATATCATATATCTATTTTGTGACACCTAAATATTTTTTGAAATATTTTTTTTCAAATTAATATATTATTTTTAATATGTTTCATTTCATTCAACACTAAAAATAGTTTATTTTAGATCAAATAACTATGTTTATCTTGAGTTATACAAAAAACCAAGTTAATCATGCACTACACGCAACATAAATTTTATCTTTATCTACACAGCACACCGATTTTAGCTTGCGTTACACGCAACAATGACTTTCCTCAATGGATTGTGTAACATGAAAGACTGGGTCTTACCGAAAAATGATAAATTATTTAATATAAACTATCCGTTAAATTAGTATAAATAAGTAAATTATGAAAAATATTTTTTTTCCACAAATATAAGATTAATTTATAGGTCTCCAATTAATTAGAAATGAAAATATAAGAACCGATTGAATATAAAGGATTCATTTTTATTTTTATAACCCCAAAGGGTTTTTGCCTTAATAAAATGAATTAATCACAATCGGTGAGTGATATTAATGTAATATATATTTTATATATTAAATAAAATATTGTTTATATTCATACAATATATTTTAGAGACATAAGGTAATAAAAATCCTAATTTTATGCTTAAGAACTATATTTTTATAATGAAAGTTTTACCATCTTTTAATAGAGAAACTATTTTAAATACAATTTTTTGAACTATTATAGATTTAATATGTAAAAATAAACATAATGTTTGAAATAAAAACATAAAAATTAGGTTAGGATAAATTTTTGGTATTTTTCTATATCGTTTCATTTTTTAATGAATAGTTAAAAATATTGAATTTTAATTCAAAAATTCTTTTTAATATAAATTATCTATAAGGTTCATTTAAATTTTAATTTGGTTTAAAAGTTTAATTAGATAATATTTTTTCAATTAATCCAATTTAGTTCATTGTAATCAATTTCACTTTGAAATTGGGTGTAAAAACTTAGAAAACTTTTGGAAATTTTTACTTTAAAAATCTGTAGTGTCATTCTGTCACTAGGATTATTTTCAAATTAATTTCCACTACATATGTGATTATAATTTGGAAAATTGGATTTCATATTTGGAATCAAAATAATTTATAGTGTATAAAAATTTTAACATAGTTTTTGATCAAAAATAATTGTGAAAGTAATTAAAATTAATTATAATGATTAAGGTAAAATTTAACTTATTTAATAATGGACAAAACATTAATCTTAAGGGCACAAAAGACCTATCCACTTGTCCAACTCCAATTGGATGGAAATTATTTGGTAATTCAACTTCCATTATTGAGTTTTTTTTGGTTTTCTATGACTTTTTTTGGAAATAAATTGGGTACACCTAACTTGTTTTCAAAAATGAAAAGTGTGTTATTTCCAATCCCTATAAAAGGCCACCACCTCTCCCTCTTCTTCTCACCTATCAAACCACATAGGCTTATCCAAGATCTTACCAATAAAATTATAAACATCCCTAAATTAATCCTTTAATCCTTTTTTGGTTCTAAATCCTTCCAGGTAACCCCTTTGGTTCAAACCAAAAGGAGTTACCCGATTAAGAGGCACTACACCAGAATAGGCATTTAGCGGCGGTTATTGTTTCGTTTAGCAGCAGTTATAACCGCCGCTAAATGGTGTGGTGGCGGTTTCTAGAAACCGCCGCCTAATACGGCGTCACCAATATTTTCACGGCGGTTATTGTCGTTTAGCGGCAGTTTAAGGAAAGCGTCGTAGTTGCCTCATTTAACGGCGGTTGTAGCGGCGGTTATAACCGCCGCTAATAAATTCAAATCCAGTGTCGTAAAACCGCCGCTAAATCCAAGAGAACCGCTGCGGGATGAGACTGCCACTATGTGGCTATTTCGTGGTGGTTATAACCACCGCTAAACGTATATTTTATTTTACGTTTAGAGGCGGTTTTTAAGGTGTAGCGGCGGTTTAAACCGCCGCGAAATATCTGCCAACTTTCCTTTAGTGGAGGTTAAAACCACCGCTAAAAAGTTTCCCAGAAAAAAAATTTTGATTCTGCTGCCCCACAGCCTGAAAACCAAATCAAACCACATATAACATAGAGAACAAGTATAATACATGAAAATAATGCAATATCATGGTTCGGTATTAGGGAAAGAGGTGAATCTAGAGGTTGAAGTGATTCAATGGGTAGGATAAAAGATAGGGGATAGTTCAAGAAATATAGAAGTTAATCTATAAACAAGGTAATCAAATGTTTTAAATGTAAACAACCTGGACATATCAAGAAAAATTGTACTAATAGGAAGGGTGAATTTAAAGATAGTAATAATGACCATTCCCTATTAGTTGAACAAGACTTCGACACTACTAATGTGTTAAATTTCACTGATATAGCCATCTTATATGAATAGAACCAGGATTCATGATTCTCATTCCACATGTTCCCAAATAAGGAATTCATTACTGAATTAAGGGAATTGAATAATGGTGAGGTATTTCTAGGGAATAATATGAGTTGTCACATCATGGTCATAGGCTCAATTTTACTAGAGCTTCATGATGGGTCTGTTAAAACTCTTGAATAATTTAGGTGGGTACCTGAATTAAAAATAAACCTAATATCCCTAGGAACCCTTGACCAGAAAGGGCACAGCTTCAAGTCTGGATCTGAAAGCCTTAGAGTTTCCCAAGGATCCCTCACTGTAATAAAGGGAACCCTTCGCAATGGTCTGTTTGTGTTATATGGAAAAGTGTATAGAAATCGGTTGAATAGTTATTCTGGTTCATAATGTGATTCCACCACCTTATGGAATAGGATACTTGGGCATGTTAGTTCCATGGGTCTTAGTGAGCTTAAGAAACAGTGCCTTCTAAGTAATATCACTCCTAACAGTTTACATTTTTCTGAAGACTGTGTATATGAGAATTATAGGAGAATCAGCTTCAGTAGATCCATGTTTAAGGCTAAGGAACCACTTGAATGTGTATATTCTAACTTGTGGGGTCCTTCTAGGGTTACCTCCCATAGTGGTGGTTTATACTTTATAACCTTTATTGATGAATTTTCTAGGAGGGTGTGGATTTATATTATTAAGCACAAGTCAGATGCCTTTCAGACTTTTATGAAATGGAAATTTGCGGTAGAGAGTGAGACTAATAAGAAACTTAAGGCCTTAAGAACTGATAATGGTTTAGAATATATATCCAATGAATTCATTGAATATTTTGAATTTGAAGGAATAAAGATATATCGGACTGTTTTGGAAACTCCATAACAGAATGGGTTAGCAGAGATAATGAATAGGACTGTTCTTGAGAGGGTAAGGTGTATGTTATCCCACTCAAAACTATCTAGGCCCTTCTAGGCTGAGGATGGTTCAACAGTAGTGCACCTCATTAACTGTTTTCCATATTCTGCTAACTCCTTTATGACACCTGAATAAATTTCGAAGGTCACACCCCCAAATCTAGCTCACCTTAGGATATTTGGTTCCATAGCTTACGTGAATTCATGTAATGATAAGCTAGCTGATAGGTCTATTAAATTAATATTTTTGGGATATCTAGAGGGTGTTAAAGGGTATTATTTATGGGTAGATAAACCAGGTTACTAGAAATGCATCATTAGTCGCGATGTGGTCTTCCATGAATCTGGTGTGACCAGCGACAAAGTACCTGAACCTGTTGTAGCTCCTGATGAAGCTGTAGGACCCTTAGAGGTCCCAAAACCTTTAGGTGTTGATGTTCCTTTAAGATCAGGTGACCAACCTCAGTTCAGTTTTGGTCCTGCTCCTTTGGTTACCCAAGCCCAGCCTAAATCATATCCCAATTTCGAATCCGAACCTGAGGACCAGGAACCTGTTGGCCTGATCAACAATCGGCTTACTTGAGATAAAGAAAAGAGGGTTATTAAACCTCCAGCCCACTTCAACTAGTCATACATTGCTGCTTGTGCTTTCAATGTAGCTTAGGAATTGTTTAATGATGAGCCTAAAACTATTAAGTAAGATTTTAAGTCCAAAGAATATAGTAATTGGATGAGATCAATACAAAAAGAAATTAATTCCCTTCTTAAGAACAACACCTGGGTTGTTGTTCCGAAACCCAATAACCAGAAAGTTATAGGTTCAATATGGATTTATAAGAAGAAATAAAGCAATGTAGGAGAGTCTAAAATAAAATTCAAAGCATGCATGGTGTTTAAAGGTTTTCTAAAATGTGAAGTCATTGATTATAGTGAAATATTCTCTCCTTTTTTAAGCATTCATCCATTAGAATTATGCTTGCATTTTCTGCCAAACTTGATTTTCATGTTGAACAACTCGATGTAAAAACCACTTTTTTACATGGTAGTCTTGATGAAAGCATTTATATGAATCCTCTAGAATTATTTTCAAAATTGTTTAAACCAAACCATGTTTTTATTTTACATAAGTCCTTTCATGGGATTAAATATTCTTCAAGAAAATGGTATAAAAGGTTTGATTCCTTTATGATTGAGAATCAGTTTTCTATAAGTAGATTTGATGCATGTGTGTATTTTAAAACTGTTAAACATGAGTCTTTTTACCTTTTATTATATTTTGATGACATGTTTTTAATATGCAAAAATATAAAGATCATAAATTCCGTTAAGCACCAGTTGAACTATGTTTAGGGTGTGGATACTAACCACATACCATATGAGAATGCAATGGAAGAATACCTTATCAAGGATTGGAAAAAGCTGTTGAAAACATAGTAGTCATTATAATTAAAAAATGATAAAAAAACTGACTATCCGGACACAGAAATGAGCAGATCAGATTGAAAAAAAAAACTTTGACTAAAACTCATAATGTTGAATGAAAAAAATGTATAGGTCATAGTTAAGAGAATATATCATTCCATAATCATGCATTTATGATGCATTAAATTACCATTTCCAGATTGATGTACCCCCATCAAGAATGAGAACTTCTTATTCTGTTTTTTTCAACTGATGTACCCCTGCAAACAGAAACAGTATAGTATGTTCATCTTCCTTTAACGCATTCCATATGCATCGTTTTCTTGCCTACAGAAGGTGTAAATCAAACCTTTTATGCATGGACCCAAATTGTGTGCTTTGCACTTGTTGAACGGCATCGGTTCTTTTTCATCGTGTAGCTGTGATTCGTGGAAACACTTCTATACAGTGCTGTATTTTTTGGGCAATAACAGCACAGTTTTTAAATGTTGCAACTATTCATAAACATCAAGACATATCAATATATCATGAAATCCATTTCTAAGGAATTTGAAAATATAGAGTCATGAATAAAGGGATATAAATCTGCTTGGAGGCTTACCGTTTGCATCTGTGTACTCATATTTCCATTAAAATTAGATCTTCTATCACCTAGTTTCTCCATGCAACCATGTTACGACAACCTGAGATCATATTGAAACAAAATATTGATGCATAAAAATGGAATATAAGTGGATAAAATATGAAAACCATTAAAATACATGAAATATGATTAATACCCTAATTGAATGGATTATTTAATCTGAATACATGTATAACCTGAATGTTGTTCATACGTTGACATCATCCTTGCCAAAGAGGACATCATATTATGCATTGCCTTGTGGTATCTGAGTAATCTTGCAACATATCAAATTTACAACATCAGTATACAAGAAATAAAGCAAAGAACAATGAACACCTTAATGCAAAGATCAAACATACTTCAAATAGGCTCACTTCTGGATAAGAGAGTCCTAAACTTCAATTGTAAAACAGAGTAGTCTGGTACATGCTGTAAATCCAGAGCCATGAGGGAGGAAACAACCTATATAATAAATTATATTGAGCTTCTATAAAAAAGGAAATCCTCCCCATGAGGTTCCTTATTACCTTCTCTAAAAAGTTTTATATGATGTCCAGTAACAGTAAATGGAACAACCTTACCATGATCTCGAATTTTTACCGCACCAAAAGGAAAAATTATGAGACAAAATGAAAGGTCCGTCCAATTTGACTGAAATTTACCTAGGAAAAGATTTAGACCGGGTTATACAACAAAACCGTATCTCCAATCAGAAATTCATTATTAAAGATCAACTTGTCATGAAGAACCTTGGTGTTCTCTTTAAACATAATTTCATTTTAATTAGGATTATTCATTATCACTTCCTACTCTTGCAAACACATATTCATCTCTTTTCTATCTTCAGGAAGATTCACAATACCATAACCAAATAATTGTACACGTGGATGCTGGAAATGCCAGAATTAGTAGATGTAGTAGATGATAAAAACAAGAAGTAATCCATATCATCAATTTTCAATCAATAATATTCAACGCATAGTAATATCATGAAAATGAGAAATCAAGGAAATTTTAGGACATGAAAATGTGTGGTGGCAACTATGTGCCACAAATTTCACATATACAAACCAACTGTTTTCATATTACAAATCAACAATACAACTACTTAGGGTCTGATGATGCATCATCACCCTCTCCACCTTCATCTCCACTTTGTGTTGTCACCTGTAAGAACATTATATTGAAAATTAAATACGGTTTCATATTTATATTAAAACTTTAAACTAATGAAAGTTAGAAAACTAAATGATTTTGATTTTTTGTGATTTACTTGCATACCACCAGTCGATGCACTACCACCGGGGGCATATCTTCTCATCTACTCACATATTTCAATCATCTCTTTCTGCAATGCAGATATCTGATCCCCCTGCTGGTGAACTGTGCTTCGTAAAGAAACAATCTCTCTCTTATCATCTCCGGGTATGGGCTGAATAAAGTCAGGAGTAGATGAAGCTACTATACCTGATGGCCTGCTAAAAATCTCAGATGGTATGGGTCCCAAACCCATCCCGCGCACTCTCCCAGCATTCTTCTTCCCAAGGACCTTAGCAACCGGGTCATCCTGGGAGACTGAGTAGGACTGCACAGGACTGGAATCCCATAGCTCTTTAATTTTTACCTATAAATCAAATATCAAAATATATTAACACAATAAAAACTGATAATAAGTTATTATGATGAAAAATTGACTTCATACCCCAACTTCTTTAGCAGGCTCGTTAACAAAACTTCCATCTGATTTCTTATGAACATCCAACCACAGTTCAGTCCTGGATGCTTCATGGCCTAAACTCTGTGACTGCATTAAACAAAGATAAATCAACAATTCAATATATTAAACAGATAATATTGTCTTATAAATATTTAAACTAATTAAAATGTTACCAATGTCGTTTGGCTTCTAGAAAAACTTTTTGATCCTGTAGTGTGCGGGATGACTTGCTTTGCCCGATTTGATGCATTTTGTCTTGAAATATCCTGAAATAAATAAAAGTCAATTTAATACTGATGTATTGAATTTCATGTCCTTTTCATATACATGTATAAATGTAAAATGAGGATAATATAATAATATATATTTCAAAACCATCCACTTCTGATCACAATGTCTGTCAACAAACACTTTCCACTGCTCTTTCGGTACCCCACTGGGTAGCTTCTCATACATCTACTGTGTGGTCAATGAAGTATCATTGACATCACACCATAATCTCCATTTTAAATCTTTCCACTTCTTACCTAGATTTTTCAACTTCCACTTCCGTGCTATCACGTCAACAACGGTAAAGTGGAAGAACATCTGTATACAGAAATTCATTTTGAACATATTAGTAACATGAAATTCAATTAAACCATAATGTAATAAATTTACCTTTATTTGAGAATCAAACACTTCATTTTTCCAGCTTGAAGGCATATGTCTCCAATCGTCATATGAAATGGGAAGGTAAATGGGCTTCGCTGCCAGCTGGCCTAGAATCTGGCCAAGTAACCCCGCGGAATCATCCGTAGGGACCCCGTAAGAATAAAATGGCACAACAATCTTCTCTCCATTCAGATTCCAAACATCTAAACTTTTTATATTTTTCTTCACGGTTTCATTTTTGTCATCTTAAATGGGCAAACAATTAGTATAAACAAATTCAATAAATTTATTTAATTAAAATTTGTACCTATGATTGTGACACTCCAGTGTGTCCGGGATGAACTGGAAGGGGCATGACGCTGCCCCACTACTGAGCCTCCTGAAAGGGGAGTCGACGACTCACCCTCTACTGGGACATCCACGGAAGGTGTGAGAGATGGTGCAGGGGGGGATGGTGCAGGGGTGTCGGCACCTGGCGTCTCAGATGTCGTGGGGAGGGAGACAAATGGATCGCCATCTGTCGCGGAACTAGATGAAACAATATACTTCTTCTTCTTTGGAATTCCTGTCATTTAATAAAATAAAATTATGTTCAGAATATATATTTCAAGAAAATTATGCAGAAAAAAAATTAAAAATGATAATAGATGCCTAGTACTAACAAACAAAATATATAAAACAATGATAATGAATGACCGCAGAAATGAAACAAGTGGTTGCTGAATCAATAAATAGTTGTACATACAATCATTTTCTCCTTCAATCATGTCGGTTTCCTTATCCATTGCTTCATCCACTTCATTCATCCTTGCTAGACTAATATTTTCAACATCATGATCGACAATTAATTCTGCTTCCTGTTGCTGATTAAATTCAATTTTAGAGGTAAAATTTTCCACTTCATCACCCATATCATACAAATCTATTTGTATTACATGAGAAACTACACTCCACCCATCATCAGCAACATCATTCACATAATATACCATTTTTTTTCAATGCTAAGATATATGGATCATGCAGTTCACGATCACCAACATCCATCAAGCGAGAGAAGTTCACAAAAGTAAATTGCAAGGAATCTCTTTTAACACCTCTAATAATATCGACCCATTTGCATTTGAATAAAACAACTGAAAAATGTCTATGGTAGTTTAATTCAATAATATCATACAGCTTTCCATAGTATTCCACTTTAGAAAATGTAAATATACCACTATTCTGTGTTTTCAAACCCACTTCTCGATCGACTGTATGAAATCTAAAGTCATTCACATTATAAGCGTCGAACTTTCTAACTTCTTTTAGAGGACCTCTAGCAAGAAACTTCAAATCTTCTGACACCTCTTCTCGAGTATCAGTATTCATGATCTGAAAAAATAAATATACTTTATTAGATTCACAAAATGTATGTGTCAAACTAATATTCATATTTATTGTAATATTTATGAAATTACACGTCGTGCAAACCATTCTACAAAATCTTTATTAACAGATTTCGTTATATCTTTCTCATTTCATGTTCGACCTCTCATTCGTCTCTTTGTTTGTATCCTCAACTATTCAATAAATGGATCTGAAATGTCACTATTCAGCAGGACATATCTATGTGCCTGTAATAATTCCAATTCAGTCAGTGTCTCATTTGAGGTCCTCCCAACTGATTGGCCAATAGCAGGAAATATTTTAGATTTGTGATGTATTTTAGATTGAGTCAATGTGTCGTCAACACGTCCAAGTCGATTAAATCTTGTCTCAATATCAACCAAGTATCGAGAAAAAAAGGTAAGACACTCCTCAGCCAAATAGCCTTCAACAATTGAGCCTTCTGGTTGAGCTTTATTTCTCACGTATGATTTCAAATGTCCAAGATATCTGTGAAATAAAATAAACATAATTATGCATTTAATTAAGTACCAAATTTTTTTTTACTTAACTGGAAAACATATAAATAAAGTACCTCTCAATTGGATACATCCATCGATAATGAACGGGGCCTCCTAATATAGCTTCCTCAACCAAATGCACAGTTAAATGAATCATTATAGTAAAAAGGGATGGAGGAAAGATCATCTCCATTGCGCAAAGGGTCAATACAAACCTCTTCTAGAGGTTATCAAGCTGAAATGGATGTAGAAATTTCTCACATAGTTGTCTGAAAAATGCACAGAACTGCAGTACAACAGTAGTAATTATTTCATGTAATAATGTACGCAATGTCAATGGTAGTAACTATTGTAACAAAATATGTGAATTGTGACTTTTCAATCCATGTAACTTACGATTCTTCAAGTCAACACACCTTGAGATGTTACTTGAATACCCATAAGATACCTTGACATTATTTAACATTCAAAGGAATGTATCTTTATCCCTATTTTTCATTGTAAAAATTGCCAGAGGATACTTTTCATTCTCATCTAGCCAGAGATCACGTTTTATGTTCATTGCTTGTAAGTATTTGTGAGCATTGAGATGATCCTTCGACTTTCCATGCTCATTAAGCAATTTGAAAATCAAATTGTCACAGACATTCTTCTCAATATGCATCACATCAAGATTATGCCGCAACAAATTAAATTCCCAATACAAAAGTTTGAAGAATATACTTTTTTTCTTCCATTGTTGCATTCCGGTTTCGCTTTATGATGCACTTCGGACCCATTTTCCTCTATCATTCAAATTATGAACCTTCCCAAATTCTCTTTCAACATTTTCAAGCTGTTTCAATATTTCAAAACCATTTAACAACTTTGGAGGTGGTCTACGATCAATGGAACCATTAAATTTTGATCTATTCAGCTGAAATCTATGAGATGCATCGAGAAATCTTTGATGACACAAGAAGCACCATTTTCTACCGTGAGGTAGCCGTTTGGGCTCAAAATCAAAGTTACAAATGGGAAAAGCCAAACCCGTGTAAGTGTTCCAACCAGATAAATTCTCAAGCCCAGGGAAGTCGCTAATGATCCACATTAAAGCAGCATGCATTGTGAACATTTTTTTAGAAGAAGCATCAAATGTCTCAACATCGTTGCTCCATAACTCCTGCAATTCGTCAATCAAAGGCTTCAAGTATACATCAATATCATTTCCAGGAATTTGTTTTCTAGGAATAATCATCAAAAGTATAAAAGATGTTTGTTGCATACACATCCACGGAGGCAAATTATAAGGGATCAAAACAACTGGCCAAATGCTATAATTGGTACTCAAAGTCCCAAATGGGTTAAATCCATCGGCATCCAATCCCAATCAAATATTCCTAGGATCAGCTGATAAATCGAGATGTAATGAATCAAATGTCTTCCACGATTGAGAATCTCATGGATGTCTCATTAACCCATTGTTGTTATTATCTACGGAATGCCACTTCATGTGTTCGGCGGTTTTCGATGACATGAATAATCTTTGCAATCGAGGATTCAAAGGAAAGTAACGCAAAACATTTTCAGGTGTGCTCCTTTTCTTCTTCTTCTCCATGAAATTATGTTCATTCACACTTCCAACATCACTCTTTTCCTGCCATCTAAAAGAATAACATTTCTTATAATTATGTCTACTGGAATCCTCTCCCCAATAAAGCATACAATCATTGGGACATTCATGTATTTTTGTATAATTCATACCAAGATTGTTAAAAACTTTTTTCATATCATAAAAATATTTTGGGATTTTTTCTTCAGGAAATGCATCACATATCAATTCCAATATCATGGACATTGCCTTATTTGTAATTCCACATATACATTTGATGTGATACAACTTCAGCAGAAATGAAAGTTGTGAATATTTCAAACACCCACAATACAACTCTTGATTTCCATCGTCAACTAAATCATGAAACTCATTTTTCTCAGTGATGATTTCTCTTACATTTGGCTCCACAGAATCAAGAGAAGGATCCAATGATATGTGACAATCTTGATCTGCCTGTGTTACAGTCTCAAAAACATCACTTGTCACGTTGCAATTTGTAGCACCCTCTTCTGGTTGTTCTGATATGTTTTGATGCTGATAGTGGTGCCTTGCAGTGCTGAATGAATCATTTATTAGGTTTTTCATTTAATCTTCCATTGTCGACGAACTTGGGACCTCATTCTGTGGATTAACATCAGTGCTCAATCTTTCTGTAACGTTCGATTCCCCATGACAAATCCAACAAAAATATTGATAAGGGAATTTATTCAGTATTAAATGTTCATAAACCTCATCTCTCTTCAACCATGTTCTAAATTTACATTTAGGACATGGAAATTTTATTCTCCCTTCAACGGATCGATTAGAAATTGAAAAATCTAAAAACTCATTCAAACCCTTAACATACTGAGGTGTGTTCCTCGGTAATGTGATCAAACTTTTATCCATTTATATCACAATGTGCCTACACAATAATAAAAAAAATTAAAACACATAGTTACTACTAAATAGAGAAAGAGATTCATATATACGATAGTATAAGATTACAAAAACATCATATAATAAAGATGATCCCCTGAGTTAGATATGAACCCTTAGTGTTTGGGATAGGGGAAGTTTCTTTGGTAAATAGAAATAGTGTGCTAACAATGTGGTAGCTACTTTACCATGAAAACCAAAACACATTGTTAATTTGGAATAACCCCAACTTAAGTTCTCTATAGAGTCTTCATATAAAACTCTAATATCGAATAAATCTATTATAAATAATTTGTACATTATATTTTCATTATTTATTTGTGAAAGATTTAAATCTAATCCAATAGAATCTAATTTAAATGATGCTAAAAATATTTTGAGATATTTAAAATGAACTATTTTCCTTTATCTAATTTTTTCAAAACCCTATAATTTTAATTAAAATTTATATTTGGATACATATTTTGTTCAGTGTAGACTGGATAGAAAGATAATGTCAGGAACCAGTAAAATTCTTGCTAAATCCTTAGTATCATGATATAGTAATGAAAAACACATTATATAACTATATAATACTAAAGTTGAATATATTATAGCCATATGTTTCTATGCATAGGTCTTATGAATGAAACACACCCTAACTAATTTTGGATTCAATTTTAATCAAGTTTAAATAATATGAGACACAAAATTTCAATAAAAATTTCAAAAAAGATTGATAAACCATTATATGATGAAACACATATATTTAGCACATAATTTATTAATATATCATGCAAAAGAAGGTGATATATTTTTTGATTTTTTTTGCATAGACAATCAATTGTCATAAATTTTTATTGAACCGCTTCCTAGTTATAAATTCAATTTTATCTAATCCAAATTAAGATTATTTAAAATTATTTAATATCATTTCTATTTTACTAATTTTATATTGTGAATTTATTGTTAGTAAATATTTTATTTGAGTTATTTCATTTGAGATTTAGCACCACCATTTTGAGTATTAGTCATATCTCAATAGGACTTGTATGTTTTTCTGACATGATTATCATGCATATCACTCTGAGCGACCCTTTTCTTACTATAAAACAAAATAAAATAAGTCAGTTATGTTAGTACTTCAGTCCCAGTTTCTGGGTGTGATCCACTTGACACACCTCCCTGTCAACGTCCCCCACTATTACACACGTATCAAAGAAGGAGGGGTAATTTTGGAACACAGTTTGGGGTTAGTTAAGGAGGCACGTGGGTCTGTTTTCATGATCTCCCTGGTCAGTTGGCAGCGCGTGAGGACTCTCCCCACGTTTGGGCTATTTGTGCGCCTGGAAGAGAGAGGGAAAGGCAGTTAGGGAAATTACTTTCTGTTGGAACAGAAACGGGGAAGGAGGAAGTGGTCGCCCTCTATTCATTTTCCACCTGGAGCAGCGTATGAACTGGAGGAGGACTCTCCAGATTTCCCAAACTGTTGTACTTTCATTCTCTCAAGCTATAGAAAGAACTGTTCCGCCTCGAGGGGACTACCCTCAAGATGAGTTCCTCCTACCACCCACAGACGGATGGTCAAATTGAAATTGTCAATAAATGTCTCAGTACCTATTTACGATGCTTTGCTTCGGAAAGGCCCCTACTTGGTCTCAGTGGATTTCTTGGGCTGAATATTGCTACAATATATCCTTCCACACCTCCTTGAAGATGACTCCTTTTGAAGCTATTTATGGTTTTAAACCCCCTGCTGTGCAGCGCTTTACTGCAGATACTACCCCAGTAGATTCAGTGGCTACCCTTCTTGCTGAATGTGATCAAATGATGGATCAACTCCATCATCACCTCACCCATGCCCAACAAATCATGGCCCAAACAGCTAATAAGCACCGCAGGGATGTCTTTTTTTCAGTGGGAGACCTTGTTTCTGTCAAACTCCGCCCTACTATACAGACTGCCAGAGCTGCTAAGTCATTCCCAAAACTAGCAGCCCACTTTTTGTTAAGAAATCTGTAAATCATGAAGGATAGTAATTTGGGTTCGATGAAAATACAAAAAATTTATTCTATGATAAAGATGTATGAGATTTCTATAAAGCAGTTGTATTTAATTTTGGTGATAATAAGGATCTATTTCCAACAACAGTAAACTAGTATAATTTTTTGATGTCATCTTTAATAATGGTTGAAGTCTTTGAATGTACTTATGATGGAAATTATGATTTCGAAACTTCCTCAATTGAAATCAATTAAGTAAGCCCTAAAGAAATAATTATGTCTTTTTGGAAAATCCAAAAGTGGATAACAAACCTATAAAAGAAGTAGAACCGGATAGAAAAGTTCATTTGAATTTCATTCAGTCTTCCATTGCTCGAAAAAATGGTGAGTTTGAAAAAAAATCCTTTTTCAAGATGTTGAATTATTATATTGGTTTATAATAGATAAATCCATCAATTTTTTATGATATATAATGAAGAATATGTGAAATATTCATAATAAATTAGTAAATTTTCACCTTTTTGGAAGGTCGTTAACCTTGGTGTTTGGTAGAACTTTGATATGTTTGGATAAAACCACTACCACACTTTTTCTTGGATTAACAGTAGTGAGTTATAGTATAATAAAGAGTAGTGGATTATTCTACAGATCATCTTTGAATATGTTATTTCATGTCTGATTAGAAGAAAAATTTGAGGTATTTCCCTCTACAACTCTGGGGGAGTCATCTCATATGGTTTTTACTGATGATGTTTCTCTTCAACCTCCAACAATATTTTCTAATCTCATAAAAGAACCAATTAGAAGTATGGGTGTAAGATATATTATATAAAATGAGAATCTTGAGGATAGATGAAGAATGTTTCAAGTTATCATTTCCAATGAAATTTGAGATGGGAATGAAGATGTACCAAATGTTCACTCAGAATTGTGTTCAGTAGTTGATATTATTACTCTTGTTATAGAATAACCACCTATTTTACCTATTTTCTCTATAAACTAAAATATGATTTTCCCATTAAAAGTAAAGATAACATTGGTCAATAGAAAATCATTTTTACCACATCAAAAGTAATACCACTCTTTAATATATATCCATCCTAAGAAACTAGTAGAAAATGAAGAATAAAATAAGTAAGTTTATCATGAAAAATCATATTAATTATTCCATATTTGGATATCCACTATGATTATCTAGAAAAATCATATTCGCATCTTGTAATTACTTTCTCTTGTATTTCACCACCAAGTTACACCAAGTATCAAAGGCTATTTTTACAAGGGCCATTATTGGTGGGTACTAGTTCCCATAATATCCTCACTCGAGTCCCTTATCACACAATTCATATGAGAGTTTTCCACCCATTACACAGTGTAAAATAAATTACATCACTCCTCAACCATATATAGTGTGAAGAAATCCCTCTCAAAATAAAAAAATCAACACTACCATATCCTATAGCTTTGTGTTTATAACTAGGTGTGAGATATATAATAATCTCACCATTCCCAATAAGACTTATACTACCATTCCTGGAATAATAATCCTAATAGAAACTAACATTTCTTATGAAGATATAAAATCATATCTAAGGAATCATGAGAGTCCTCCATTCAACCCAATAAACCCCCTTTCAACTATAGAAAAAATTTATTAATGGTCATGATAATTATCTATTTGTTAAGGGTAACCTAACACAATCATAGGTTTTGTAAAACCACACAATATATTTCATTAGAGTAGTTTTCATCACTAGTTTTTCAAAATATATATATATGATTCTCATATACTCATTTTATGATAATGCTTATAAGAATTCTTAAAGTTAATTCCTTATCCAAATTGGTTAGAAACTATTACAATGAGTTCTATATTTTGCATTTTGAATAGTTTTTTTACAAAAGGGTCAATATATTATTTCATTCAGAGAGCCTCTAATTACCTTGATATTAAATTGAATTCCATGACTATAAATATAATTTTTTTATAGAAAATATAATTCAAATGAATGAAAATGATTAATCAAATAAAAAAGGTAATAAAATAAGCATCCCTGAAAACTGAAGATCACCAATATGAAGTATTGTATATACATATAAAATATAAAAAAGGTAAATATTTAATATTGGGGAAAAATGTTCAATAGTGTCAAAAAATAAATGAAATAGAACCCACCATGACGTAACATGAGAATGATTTAACCAAAATGTTACAAAGATTGATGGGAGATCCAATAACTACACCACATACTACATTAATTCAATGTATTTACTGTATACAAATTTAATTAAACAAGTTCTAATTAATCCCATTTGTTTATGTAACATGTGTGAAACACAAAACAAGTATGACATCACTATGTCATAAATTAGTCACCCTTAATTTATCAATAATATAAAAAAAACTAATATCAAAACAGGTAAATAATTAGAAATAAAACCCTAGGGTTTGTATAGGTCGTCGGGGAAGTAGGGTCATCGGGGTCACGGGGTCACCGGGGTTGCGGGGGGCCGGGGTAGCCGAGGTCGCGGGGTTTCCGGGGAAGCAGGGTCGCCGGGGATGCAGGGTCGCCAGTGTCGCTGGTGTCGTGGTGGGCCAGGGTCGCAGGGGAAGCAGGGGGTCGAGGGAGCTCGGGGTGAGAAAGAGGGTCGGGGTGGGGGAAGGGTCAGGGCCGTTAAAAAAATTATTTTGCGGCGGTTTATTATAAACCTCCATGAAACCTTTTTAAAAAAATTTTTAGTGGTGGTTCCTAGAACCGCATCTATAAAACCGCTGCTAAACGGCGGTTTTGTTGTAGTGAGGTAACACCCTCCCTCAAACTCCTTTATTCTATTTTATTTCTCCACTCCCTGGAAAATTATTATTCCATTATTGTATAAAAACAAAAGTATATTAAATATACTAGGATTTTTTTATTCTGAGGGTTTTACCTACACTTACACACACATCTATCTCCTGGGTAACAAACATACTATTTATTTGTACAGTGAACTACTACCTCACTAAATGATGATTGTTCATTTTTTTACTTTACCACCTCTCATGGTGGAAATTATGATGGAAAATCTATTTATATATGTAATATATTATATTTATTATATATTTAATATCCTATATTCCTTTTATAACACATACCTTTTTACTTTCCATTTTTTGTAAATACGATAATTTCGAATGAGGAAGTGTGGACAACTGCCCCCTCAAAGCGATGTGATTCATTCACACATTACATGGAATGTATTAAGGATTGTTTTAGTGAAACTATATTATATATATGATATAATAATTATACTATAATAATTGTATATATTCATATATAAATACTTATATGTCATTTTCTTTCTTTCTTTCAATATGATAATAAAAACAGAAACAACGTTCATGCATATGTACGACATACCATATCCATGAATGGTGTATTAATTTTCATAATTATATATTATATATATTATTATATACAAATATAATGTATATAAATTATATTTATACAATGGTTTAAATTCTTGAAATCATGATATAAGTATAAGGATCAGAGATATAACAAATTAAGATACATATAAAGAACAAAGTGAATATTGCCCAAAGTGAAACCATAACATAGGATTGTAACAAGAAAGTAATATAAGGTATTAATAAAACCATATATATGTTATTATATATAATAATATTTTTTCTAAAAGATTTATAATAAACTTATATTTATTATAAATGAATATTTTATGAGTACAAAGAGATTCAGGACATAAAGTAAGGGGACTTCATCTCACTTTTTATTTCTGTGAGATGCATGATTTATTCTCCACCCATTCCTTTTGTATAGTTTGTATACTTCCCATGTATGTATTAAATGAATATTTTAATTAAATTTATGGATATTTACATATCCATTATATGATATTTATTTCATGGATTTAATGTTTCAAAATCTAACAAATTGGTAAGACAGTTTTGTATAAATTTTCCTTCTTTGAGACACATGTTTTATTATGCCCCTATATTATTTCTCGAGGAGCATATACTTCAATTTGACATGTCATATCTTGAATATACTTAATTTCATGATATTTTAATCTCCATATAATTTCTCTTTCTTATATGGGTATTATGGTTCAAAGTTACTAAGTGATAAGAGTTAATTGAAACAATCTCATCGCTTTCCGAGATTGTTTAGGATTATGCTCCTTTGTCAAAATATTATAATACCCCTCTCAAGAAAATTCATGAGTTTTATTCTCCTATGTTTATTCATAATATATTAATGAATTGTTATCATTTTTCTACTCTTTGGTACATAATATATTTAAGAAATATTTTTTTAAGAAATATCGACTTTACCCTCTCTTTAATCAGAAATCTATGTTCCCTCAAAACCATGTTTTCTAAAAAGGATTTCCAAGAATATTATACTATTATCCTATAATTTTTAAAATAACTTTTTTCAGTTTTTTATCTTTTACCAATTTTTTCAAAGGAATCTTCTTATATCGTTCTGAAAATGCATTCTCCTAACATTTTAATATCTAAAATGAATGTTCTTCTTAACTCATACAACATGTATGAATTTATCTATCATCATTTCTATCAATATTCGTTTTCATGTTCAAAATGTTAATTTTTAAGAAATTTTTTTTAAAAATAATTTTCAAATAAATGGTTTTTAAAACATTTTCATCATTTCATTATAATTATTCAAATTATTTTTCAAGGAAATTGTTTTTCAAAAGGTTTTTAATATTATTTTATAATTTATTAAGGAAAATTTTTTTCCAAAAGTTTTCAAATATTCTTTTATAAGCTTTCAAGGAAATTTTTTTTCAAAATTTTTTCAAGCTTCTTTTATAGGTTTTCAAGGAAAATGATTTCAAGAATTATTTATATGATTGCAAAGTATTTTCATAGAATTGGTTTTTAAAACGTTTTCATGCTCCTTTTATATGTTTTCAAGGATAGTGGTTTTAAAATAATTTTTAATCTATCTTTATATGTTTTCAAAGAAAAAGGTTTCCAAAATGTCTTCAGATCATTATTTATAAGATTTTATGATTATTTTCTAGAAATTAGTTTTCAAAAGTTTTTTATGTTTTAAAGATACTTCTTCAAGTAAGAACGGATATTTTCTTCATGAAATGTTTTCAAAAAATCTTTCCAATATATTTTCCATCTAATATGACATCTATTGGTGTTACTCATTCCATTTTAGGAAATTATCCAAAGGTTCAATTCATATTATTTCTTGATTGGTTTATGTTTTGATGGAATGATGCTTATGACACTCATTTCTATTCCATGGGTGATATGATTATCAAACCCTCTTCCTTTCATGGGTTATGATTTTAAAAAATTATTATGAAACCTATCTTTTTTCACGCATTATGATATGATTACATTTTTATAACACCCATTTCATTTCATGGGTTATGGTATAATTCTTTATGATTTTGTGGTACATGTATGTATGATTTCATTATGATATAGGTGGGACCTATATCTCCCTCCAATGCATTGGGTAAAGATTTATATCACATGAGATAGACATGAATGGAATGAGAAATGAGCTTGGTTTAGTATCACATCTCTAGAACAGTAAATGAACTCGGTTCAATAATACAGGGATGTAATGTGGAGTGAACTTGGTTTAGTAATATATGGTTGGAACGAGGAGTGAACATAGTTTAATAATACAGGTTTATAACAAAGTGTGAGACCAATTCAGTAAAGAACTTTATCCACTAAGATAGCCTTGGTAGCAATTACTTAACTACTATGGAAATAATTATATATGCTAATTTTTATTCCAAAATTCCATTATGTATTCCCATGTTATGCTTCCATGTATTATGTTCTTTATTTCCTTATGATTCATGTATTATGAACTACCAAGGTTTATCCCATGATTGATGTTTATGATATTTGATATGGAAGGTATGATATTCAATTTTCATGATCATGTTTTCATACCCTTATGTTCATGATTATGCTTATTTATCACCCTTGTTTACCCTTATTGAGCATTTGAGTTCACCCTTTTTTTTTGTTTCCTTCACCCAGGTAATGAAGATATGTATTATGTTTGATGTGTCTAAGATGAGTGTTAGTCAAGAGGAACCTAGTATAAGATGAGGTGTCTCATTTATGTACCAGTGTTTATGTTTCCATGTTTTCAAAGTCACTAGACTAGTACAATCTCTAGGTGTTTTTTTGTTTAATGTTTTAGGTATTCTAAATAAGTTTTGTAATGTTAATTTATAAATTGTGATGGTTGCTATATTTTGTATCAAAGAAAAGGTTTAATTAACCTTTGTAATCTAGGATCTGACACTACAAGAATTTATACCTATAACCACGGATCTATAGCCACAAAAAATAAAAATTGTGGTTATAGGTCACATAATACCCATGCTTGTTTTGGTGTATGTGTCACTAACCCCCCCCCCCCCCCATGTGATCCATTTTACACCCGCCCTCATGAGTTTCCCATTCCCCACTGTCCCCATGATCCTCCTCCCTTCTGTGATCCTGCTCCTCTCCCGACGTCTCTGACGTGGCCACCCCACCTCCCCGCGACCCTCATTCTCCAACACGTCTCTGGTATGGTTCTGACACGACTTTGGCATGGTTCCAACGTGGCCACCTCATACGCCCCCCGCTAGCCTCCTCCTCTCCCGAAGTCTTTGACACGGACAACCCACCTCCCCACAACCCTCCTTCTCTGACGCAGCTCCGGCATGGTTCCTATCTGGATCCGGAATGGTTCTGACACAGCCACCCCACCTCCCAAGATCCTCATAATACATGTGATGGATCCATGAATAAGGTACATTTATCTAGTGTTGATTAAATTGGTACCCTATCTTGGTTTTATCCCACACTTATAATGGTTTCTAGGTATAGTTGACCTTGGGGATTAAAATCTGGAATACCCAAAATTGAAATAGACGTCCTAAAATCAATTCCCATTCCTGTTATTCAAAAAAATCAGAGAGGATCCCACACTTAGTGTGTTGGTTTGCGGGTGGGGTAACATCAATTATTATAAAGAAAACTTTTTATTTCATTTTCACTTCATCCCTGGATTCCCAATCCCTCACATTTACTTTACAAATGTGATAATAAACCATGGGTTTTTATCAGCATCCCTCGATGAGGATCAAAAGATTTTTTATGATATGATTTATATGCTCGATGAACTGGATATGTAAAAATTATCAAATTTTACCTTAGGATAATTTAATTCTTTAGAGTTTCACTTGTTATTAAGATCCAACTAGGATCATGATGAGTTAGTCTAGAACTTATTTTTTGATTTATAATGGGCCCACTTTTCTTGGTCCCTTGTTGGGAAACTTATAGGATTTCAATTTTAGGGGGAATACATCTCAGACTTTTTTATATGTTATTTCAAAGTGTTGAGAAACATTCATATATGGTTAATCTTCATGTAATAGTGTTTTCAGTGGTGTGTTGGGTGATTTAGGAGACAAGGAACAAGGGTCGTTAAGGCAAGAATAACTCCCTCTATTCATTCATGTTCATGTGCTCTCTCTCATGGAAGAACTAGGTTCCCTTCTTTCTATTGAAAAGAGAATGGCTACTAGTAAGGGGATCCTTCCAAGGGATGTGATTACAAATGATAGATCTCCTCTAGGGTGGTGGATCAAGTGGATACCCCCAACGTTGGACTCAAACATAATGTGAATTGGTCCTATAAATAGGGATTTATGAGGTGGTATTGTGCAAGATTCTAGGGGATCTATGGTTATTGAATATAGTTCCTTTTATGGTTTAGGTAATTATATCTGGGTGGAGAAAAGATCTTTACTCAGTGGACTTTAAATTTGGAGGATAGATAACCTCAATATTTTTATGGTTGAGAAGAACTCCAAGATTCTTTTAATATTCATACATAATGATGCAAGTGCTCCTTGGTATTCAGTTTATAATATTAGGAAGTGTAGGTCCCCCATCGATCATGGGACAAATGCCATTCATACTTGGAGGGAGGAGAACTTTTTTACATAAAATCTATCTAGTAAAGAGATACCTTATAAGATTCATGTTATCTATCATATTACAGGGAATCTTCCACATTACTATAAAATTATTGTTAGTGGTGAAACCCTAAGTATTCACCACTTTAGACTCCCATAGTGAAATATTTTCCAATAAAAGGTTCTTCTTGAGTGACTAATAATATCCCAACTATTACATCAATCAAGGAAGTTCTTCTAGGTATACCATTAATGGCGGTGAATGATCTGAATACTCAATAGATTTATAAATAAAACAATTTTCATTACATATACAATGAAAATACTAAATTCAATTTGTTGAATAATCAATTACCAAATCAACTACATGGTCTAAATCCTAAACATTTGGAAAATTTTCAGACCCATGACTAATTTCAATCCCAACCATCTCAACATCGAATCCAATATTTTCTATATAAATAATTAGAATATTTTAAAAATATTTATTAAAAATGAATTATCAATTTTCATCATTGTTATTAGATATATAAAATACTGAAATGGTTATAGAACCCATTCGCACCTAGGGTTACCCTTCCTCAATATCTTATAAGAATCTATTTACACACAAACCTCTCATGAATAACTCAATGTTATGTCTATTCCCAATAGTGGGAAAACTATTTTAAAACCTAAACCATTCATTCCTAAACCATTATAGTCTTTAAAATCATTGGAAAAACTGAATAACCAACATTAGAAACTGAAAAATTGGAGTTGGATAATGAGTAAATTGGTTAGGGATTGTTGAAATTCAACTATAGGAACATGGGGAAATTGTTGATGGGTGTTAAAATATAGAGAAAAGTGATTTTCTATATTCAAAAGAGACAAATTTGACATCATAGAAAGATTTTTATAAATATTATTTTACTATTTATGGGAGAGTGTCAAGAAAATAGAGGAGATTCAAGAGTTTAGATAAAGACATAACAACCCTCAAAGATAGAAAAATGTATCCCATCCAATGAATAATGAGATTGATCTTTCTTATCAACACTGAAATAATAGGTGGAAGATGGCCTTGATGTGGCCATTATATAAATAAGCTCATTCTCACTTATAAATAGATTGATCTTAAAAAAAATTGTAATATATCATAATGGTTTTTTATTAGTTAGTTATTTTATATGGTGATGGTGTTTAGAATACTATGGTGTAGTAGAGGAGACATTCCCCCATCAAAATCCATGGATTTAAATGAATTTGTATCTTTAATTATTTAGTGTGATTTTCATGAAATCATATTGTTTCCATATGGGTAGTATATTATTATAAATGTGCCTTTAAATTTTATCATGGTTTTATCTATTAATTTGGTTTACACATAATACTACCACAATTTTCATTCATTTATAATATGATGAAGGAAAGTGAGGGGTGATAAAGGTGTGATTAAGCTTTCTTAATTACCATGGGTAGGTGAAAGTAGTGTATCGAAAATCATTTTTCACTACCTAACCTAACACATTAAAGAGAGAGTGAATGTTTTGAGATCTTGGGTCATTCCAGGGTATTATTTTTAGGGGGTGAATTTATTTTATAAGAGATTAATATATAGTTAATGAGATAATTATATAAGGTAACCCTTCATTATATTCATCATTTTTTCCTTTTATTTTATTTATTCCATTAACTTGTGGTTCCACTCCTTCGTTATTTAATCATTTTAAAATTAATAGTGTTATATTAGTGTAGGTGTGAGGAGAATGAATGATAATATCCTTCCATGCACTTGTGGTTTCCTATCTCTTTTCACCATAAAATGTAGTGTTTTTAATTTTATGTTTTATTACATTTCTAGATTGGAGTTGAAAATTAGTGGCAATCATGTTTTGAGTTCTTAATCAGATCTACCTATTGAATTAGAAATCACGGGTGGTTTTCATGATACACTTTGATCATCCTTTTGGAATCATGATTTTGTTTAAGGACATTCTTATTGAAGACTATCTGCTAATGCCTATCTGATAGAATGATTTAAATTTTTGTTTTGTTTAATCATGATCAGTTGAATATTTATTTGATTAACTTGGACAGAGGTATGGACAATGCTTTTTTACTTGATTGTCAGGTTGGTCTGAGAGGAATATGAAGACTTTTTGTTGATGAAGTGAAACACTTCTAATTATGGAAGAGCGGAAAAAGTGGATGTTGCAATAGGATTTTTTTTGGATTTTTTCTACACTTTTTATCTCATGTGGTGAGTCCTTTTCCTCATTATTTGAATTTTTATTATAAGTCAGTTTTGTATCCTATTTCAATTACGTGATGGTTCATGCTCATTGCACCTCATGTTTTCACTATATCTTGAACCTTTAATTTTTTTCCCAGGGTATGGGTTGGAAAACCAACTCATTCATTTTGTCACTTTTTTAGTTCATTATTTTTTCATTGAATATTTACCTATCAGAAATAGTGATCTTAAAATGGGTGTTGTGCCGCTTGTGGTCTATGGTTTTCATTGCTGGCTTCAAAAAGAGAATTTAGACTTCCGATTGTCTTCTTGAATAAGTTAAACCTTTTAGTTGATATCGTTACTATATTTTCATCTTTTTAATTATTATTGTATCTACTGGAAGATTTTCAAGATCATGATTTATTGCAAGAATAATTTTTCTAGGAGGGGGATGGGGGCTTTGTAGAGGGAGGGGTGTCCAGGAGGGTGGGGGTGTCCAGGGGGTGGAGTCGGGTGTTCGGGATGGGGGTGTGTAGGAGGGAGGTGGTCCTGGGAAGTGTCTAGGATGGAGGGGGTTGTCCAGGGGATGTTTAGGTGGTAGGGGTGTTCGGGGGGGACCAGGAGGGAGGGGGCCTGTCCAGGGGGGTCCAGGAGGGAGGGGGTCTAGGGGAGTTTCTAGGAGGAAGGGGTGTGCAGTGTGAGGGGGAGGGGTGTGTAGTGTGGGTGTAAGGGGAAGGGGGAGTGGTGAAAGGTGGGGAGGGGTGTGTTAAGGGAAGGTGGGGCTGAAAGGGGGAAGGGTGGGGCAGGGGGTGTAGGGGGTGCAGGGGAAGGGTGGGTGAAATAGATTCTTGATAAAAAATAAAAAAAATCATGAGTTTTTTATAATAATATTGATGAAGTTGATTCGATTATTGGGTCAATCATCATATCTTAAATAATTGTTATTTGAGCTGAATGAGTGATGTTTGAAAAATAAAGAGCATTATTAATGATCATGTTATTTAGTATTGGGGTGTACATATTAATTTGAATATTATTTTTTCATTGTTGGTTATAGATTCATGTATCATTTATCATGTATAGTTGACACATTGATCACGTATATATAAGAAGTTGTTATATCTCATTTATTTTCCAAATATTGTCTTTTAGGATGATTCTTATGGTGAGGTTGGTTCTATCCACCACCATCAAAGATAGTGATTTCAACATCGGATTTGGGTAAGTTTTATTCCATTTTTATTCTTTGGCCTAATTTTAATTATGGAATTTTTGATTTTTTAGGTTCCTTATATTTTTTTAGTATGTTTTGGATTTCGTTGAGGTGGATTCGAGTCACCATTGATAAAGTCTTACATGTGTATGAATAGGTAGGAATATATATATATATATATATATATATAAGTTCCCACTTTATATATATTTACTCATGGAAGTATGAATATATGTATTGGGGCTAGGTGTGATTATATATAGATATGAAAAATGCATACATGTGTAAGTGTAAAGGGGTATATGCAAGTATAAACATATATCTAAGGACCCCATTATGCATATTTATCCATGAAAATATGTACATAGGGGCTAGGTTTCCTTATATATATGTGAAGTTTCATATTAATGCAAGTAAAAAAATGGAAGATTTGAGTTTTCTTCATCAAAAGAAAATGCACCTTTAGGTTGAGGTTGGTTCCCTCTGCCTAAACCTTTTATTTGAATTCTATAATTTCCTGATTGATTTGAAAACTTGTTTCCATAATTGATTTAATTTTTTAGAAAATGGTTTTCTAATAACCACTATCTTTGTCAAGTAAGAATATAAATATATCCCTTGAACTTGTTTATAGACCTTGTTTTTTAAATGAATTAAGAGTTTACTTAAACTAACAAAAATGATGATATCATCCGCGAACATTACTTGATATTTTCCTAGTACAAGATTTGGGAACCGAAATGAAGCTACATTTCCTTCATGGATGTTCTTATTAATATTTATATAATGGTTATCATGAGATGGGATGAATAAACTTAGGTATAGGGTATCTCCTTTCCTAAGTCCTCAAACATATTTGAAGAATCTAAAGTTATTCCCCATGAAATAAATAGACATCCATGGTAAAATAAATCACCTAAAAAGAGTTTCAATAAATCCACTAGAAAAACCCATGCCTGATAACACCTTGACAATGAAATACCATTCTACCTGATCATAGGCTTTGCCTATGTCTAACATGATGGAAATATTGGGTCTAGTCTCTCTTTGTTTAAAATCACCAATAATCTCCTGTGAAAACCCATAGCACCCTGGATTTTCATGTCATTCACAAACCCATGTTGTTCATATAAAATCCACTAAGGTAGAAGTTGGGATAGATGCATGTTAACCACACTATCCCAATATTTATAGGAAAAGTTACAAAGGCTGATAGTTCGCTATTAAATCAAATAATATGGATCTATAATTTTAGGGATATGAACCAAGGAGGTGGATCCAGCCATGCGCATGATGCTTCCACCCCAGAAGATGTCATGCACCACTGCCACTAGATATTTCTTAACTAGTTCCCATGAAGAAACATAGAATAAACTATGATAACCTTCAGAATAGATTGCGCTATAATGGTAATTATAAAGCACTAACTCATGTATCTCATGCTCCCTCGAAACGAGAACCAAGATGAAATTATCACTAATAGTCACTACTCTAGGTAAGGCTTCAAAGAGGTCTTCCTGACTACTCAGATAGCCACTAAGCATGCAGGACTGGTCCCTGTAAGAATATACTAAAATCCTCATCATCCATACCTATTAATTCTTCATGATCAATAGTGAATGAACCATCCTCCCATAGAATATTGGGTGTGGTAATTCTCCTCTTATCTTTGAGGAAATCATGAAAAAATGTGGTGTTTTTGTCTCTTTTTTTAAGATAGGTGACCTAGGATTGATTGCGAGTTGAGAGTTCATGATCCATGATCCTTTCCACAAATCTATTCTTATTGTGAACCAGGTCTTTAAAAATAACATCATCCCATCCTTTCATGGAAGGGGGGATAGTAGGGGGAGGGAAAAATGGAAAGGGGTGGTCTGTAGGGGGGTCTTCATGGGGGTGGTCTGTAGGGCAAGGGGAGGGGGAGGGGTAGGGGTAGGGTGGAGGGGGTAGGGGTAGGGGAAAGGGGTAGGGGGAGGTCTGCAGGGTAGGGGAAGGGGGAAGGGATAGGGGGAGGGGGAGGAAGAGGGGATGGGGGTGGTGGAGGGGGTAGGGGGTAGTCGGAGGGGGAGGGGGAGGTGGGGAGGTCTGAAGGTAAGGGGGTAGGGTGGGGGTCTACAGGGTGGTCTGCAGGGCAGGGGGAGGGGGAGGGTGCAGGTGGAATGCAAGTGGGATAAGGTGGTGGTCTGTAGGGCAGGGGGTACAAGGGGGTGGGGTAGTGGGGGAGGGAAAACTAATGGTGGAGGGGGTAGGGGGCAGGGGGCAGGGGGCAGGGGGTCTATAGGGTAGTGGGGAGGGTGCAGGTGCGGTGCAAGGGGGTGGGGGAGGGGTGCAAGGGGGTGGGGGAAGTGGGGAAGTGGGTGAAAGTGGGTGGGGGCAGTGTGGTGTAGTTAATCTCTATAGGTTTCTTTAAT
>CAUJRU010002471.1:0-20000 GCA_963277665.1 Viscum album | reverse complement strand
TTTAGATAAGGTTTGAATAACCATTACAATTCATCTCTAACACACCCATTTCTTCATGATTAGGTTTCTCAAAATATGCCCTCCTATTTACAACAGATTACTTTCACTAAATCATGTCTTGATATCACTTGAAATAAATATGATTTATTATGATACCACTAGTTGTTATTGGTATGGATTTAACACCTTTTCCTTTAAAAATACATGCCCTTATGTCCACATTTTTTCATTATAGCTTATAAATATAGATTTGGATCCAATAATTTATCCTCTTTTGGTGGGTTGATTCCACTACCACATTGCATGAATTTACCTGTATATAGATAGATTCAATATGATATTTTAAATTACATTAGATATATCCAAATACACCACATTTAATCAAGACTTTGTAAATAGATATTGATTTCTTCTTCATTTAGGTAAACTCTGAACAATAAAATACCACTTTTGTGATTCTTATTTTACTAAAAATAACAGAATGTCATGTTTTCAATGTAGGAACAACTTCCAAGAGAGCGTATTGATCAAGAAAAGCGCGTCAAATATTATGGTATCTTGAAACATGAAATGTTCCTAATTTCTTTTGTTATACAATAACTTCAATTTATTTCCAGATTTATGTTTCTATTGTACTATAAGGTTGTCGATGTATCGACCAAGTCTTTTTGTGCTAGGAAAGGATAACAGTTTGGATCATTCATACAAGAATGTCTCAACTCTCTATCCCTACAGTAGCCATATTGATAATGAAAATATTATAATACCATATAGTAGCATACAACTGACAATTGACAAGACCATTCCCTAAAACCAAACCTCCTCATAGCTTTGAAAATCTTTCCAAGAAAGAGGGGGTTTGTCCGGGGTGTGGGGGGTCTGTCTGGGGGGTCTTTACAGAAATGGGGGGTTGTCCAAGGGGTGTCCATGAGGTGGGTGTCCAGGGGGTGCAAGGTGGGTCAGCAGGTGGGGTCTATCTAGGGAGGGGTGGGGGTCTGTCCATGAAGGGGCGGGGGTTGTCCAAGGGGGTGTCCAGGAGGGGGACGGGTTTTCCTGGGGGTGTCCAAGGGGTGCAAGGTGGGTCTTTAGGTGGGGGGAGTGGGGGTACAAGGGGGTCTGTAGGAAGGAGGGGGCTATCTAGGAAGGGGGGGTTTCTAGGATGGAGGGTGTAGGGGACTATATAGGAAGGGTGGGAGATCTGTCCAGGAGGGAGGGGTGGGGGATTGTTTAGGAGGGGGGGTCTGCAGGGGGTTTGTAGGGGGGGTCTGTCCAGGGAGGGGGTGGGGTCTATCCAGAAAAGGGGGGATATCCAAGGGGGTATCCATAAGGGGGGCTCTCTAGGGGGGTGTCTAGGATGGGGGGTCTGTCCAAGGAGGAGGAGGTGGTATGTCTAGGAAGGGGGTTGTCCAAGGGGATGTCTTGGAGGGGGGTTGTCTAGGGGTGTCTAGGAGGGGCGGTGCAAGGTGGTTCTGCAGACGGGGGAGGGGTGCAAGGGGGTCTGTAGGGGCAGGGGGTCTGAATGGAGGAGGGGGTGTGCAGAGGGGGTGGGGTAGGGGGGGTCTTTCCAGGGAGGGTTGGGGGTCTATCTAGGGTGGGAGGGGTATATCTAGGAGGGAGGGGAGGGGGTCTATCCAGGAGGGAGGGGAGGGGGTGCAAGAGTGTCTATAGGGGGTTCAAGGGGGGCTTGTAGAGGTGTGTGCCATAACTGGGTTTTAATGTGTACAACCAATATCAACCATGTGAACAAAATACATTCAATGTAATATTTATGACATATGATGTAAATGATATCATACTTCAAGAAAGTATTTCCTAAGAAAATGAGGTACAAACCAGGTTGGATTTTCAAGCACGGACAATCAACAAGATGAACTTTCTGACATGTCTTCCTCTTGTGTGTATCTTCGGTAAAATATTCTAATTTGTTTTGAAATTTGAATTTTCAAATAATTAATTAAAATTGATACATCTACTACCTTTATTTTCACACTAAAACATATGTTATGAATGTATGTCATTTTGAGTATTAATTTATTTTTGTTAAACTCTAGATTAAATTTCCTGACTTGTAAGCTGCTTATCACTTGGATAAAATGTAGGGTTTTGATTCAGGATACTAGGTTACAGGGTTTTCCATAACTGGATTTTGGAGAAATACAGCATCATATAACACATAATTTGTGGAATATTTTGGGGTGGTATATCATTTTATTCTATCTCATTTATTAGTTACTTCTACTTGTATTGAATATCACTTTGGATATATGTTTTTGAAAAATGGATTATGTACTCTGTTTAACCAGACGATTATGTATTTAATTTGAACAGTGAATTTTTTTATATCATTGGAACATATATTTTAAAGGTTTACCTATATTTTATATGTTTTTCTTTTACGAGGGGGTGTCTAGGAGGGGTGAAAGGGGTCCTGTAGCATGGGTGTGCAAGGGGGGTCTATAGGGGGAGGGGCAGGGGTCTGTCTAGGGAGGGGGTCTATCCAAGGGTGCAAGGAGGGTCTTCAGGGGGAGGGGGTGTACAGAGGGTCAGTCAAGGGTGCAAGGGGGGTTACAGGGGGAGGTTAAGGGGTAGGGGGTCTATCTGGGGTGCAAGGGTTCTATTAAGGGTGCAAGGGGGTATGTCCAGGGTGCAAGGGGGTCTGCCTAGGGGAGCAAGGGGTTCTGCATAGGTGCAAGGGGGTCTGTCCAGGGGTGTAAGGGGGGTCTGTCCAGGGAGCTAGGGGTTTGTCTAGGGTGCAATCCTGGGTGCAAGGGGGGTATGTACAGGGGTGCAAGGGGAATCTGAAAGGGTGTATGTAACAGCCCATGATTTTATAAAAAAATATTCTTTTTAATTTTATTAAAGTCTTGTGTTGTACGCTACACCAAAAGGAGCTTGCACAACACGCATCCTTGACTTTCCTTGCATTACACGCAATCGCAACCTTCCTCGATAGCGTGTGTAGTACGCAATACTGAGTTTCACTAAACAACGATAAGCTATTATTAAAACTAGCCGTTATGAATAGTAATAACCACTTTTTAAAACTCTGTAAATCTTAATTTTCAAAATGAACTTCATTTTTGGATTCGGAGTATCGAATTTAGCCTATGGTGAAATTTTGGTACATTTCGGATAAGTTTCATATTCTGATGAATAGTGAAAATTACTAAATTATAATTAAAAAACAAATTTTTTAATCGAAATAATTAATAGTGATAAATTATTAATTGGAGTAGTTTTAAAGTATATTTAGAATATATTTTTACAATTTAATACAATGTTGGTCATTGGATGTAATTGCACATTTAAACCAGACATAAACAAGTGTCAATCTTTTGATAGATATTGTTTCTTAAAAACACGCTATTTGTTTTAACAGCGGGATTTAATTATAAAATTAATTAATGCAACTTCTATGTTATGAATTTGGTAAAATAGACTTCATTTTTGAATTCAGAATATGAAATATAGCTTAGGATGAAATTTTGGCATTTTTCTGAAAACCTTCATTTTTTGATGAATAGTGAAACTACTAAGTGGTAGTTAAAAAACTGAATTTTTCATAAAACTTAATTTTACCGCTTCTGTGAATGGAATTTCAAAAATCCGAGAGACACGGTTGATGTCAGTAAGTAAAATTTGGTTCAATGAGATGAAAATAATTTTTGGTGAATAGTAACTTTTTACTTTTATTTACCACGGTTAAAAGTACATAGGGTAATTAAGGGTAAGAATGATATTAATATTACCCTAACACATGTCCTAATTCTATTGGACAAGTGTATCTCGACCAAAAACAACCTTAAGTGTAAAATATTATCATTTAGGCCCACTTGGATTAGATTAGGACATTTATTATTATTTAATTCAAAGAAGAGTTAAAAGAGTTAAAATCAAAGTTTATTCACTAAAACATTTTTAATATGGGGTTATACATAAGATAAATTCGACTATAAATATTCATTAGAAAGCTAAAAATATTTCCTATATAATTATATTTTATTTATAATTTTTAGACTTTAAATAAATTAATTTATTTATGACACAACGATGATGCAGTAATTAGCCTTTTAAGGAAATATTAACATAATTGATGTTATAAATACTCAAATGAATGTAATTTGAGACTTTTTATGAATTCCACTAATTTTCTAGGTTACTATGATATATTAGTGTTGATTTAATCAAGTTGGTTCGAACATATAATTCTGTTATGACTTTCACAAAAATCATATATCAAATAGTGTCAAAATTGACACAAAATAGTTTTTAAATCAAATATTATATTATTAATTGTTATTTTATTCCTAAAAATCTAAGTTTCGGCCAAATGACTTAGATAAGGATATATATATTAATAATAAACAATTTGGGGTTCTTTTGGCATGTTATAGTAAGTGTATTAACCATATAGTGAAAGAAAACAAAAAGACACGGTAAAAGTTAAATTATTTAACTTAGAGTTAAATCTAATTGATAAGGTTAAAATAAGAACCTAAACCTGTCTAAATCCTATTGGTTGATAGGATTTCGACCCATCCCCACTTTAGCTTCGAAATAAGACCCTTTGGAACCATTATAAACCGATTTTTACTTTAATATAAAATAATATTTTGAGATATTCCTAAGGTGCCTCTCTCCTCCCTTATAAAAGGGCACCTCCTCCCCCTCCTCCTCACACCAATTTGAGCACTCAAGCTCGGCCAACCCCTGCCAAAATCTCTTCTCCACTTCCCTAGCAACATCCTAGAGGTTCTATTATTCCTCAAAGACCAATTTTAGTTCCCTAAGAGGAGGTCTCCAAAAGGCGCTTCAAAGAAGAGGAGCTTCGGACACGTACAAAGCAAATCGGACCTAAGGTAAGGGAAATATCACAATCTCATTTTTATCCGAGATTGTTTATTCGTAAGTATTTACTGGGGTGTATTTTATCATCCACATCCATGTTTCATCAATATGTAATATTATTTCCATCCATCTACAATTGTTTAAATCCATTTTTACCCTTCGGTGAGTTTTTAGTAATATGTACGAAAGGAATCTTTTGTCGTTTTTCGTACGAGGTACTTTTTGACTTTTCCGACAAAAGTACGAAGAATTTTTTTTTTTAACTTATACGGCATGAATGGATTTTTTTGTTTCCAAGAATCTTCCTTTACAAGTTTTCAAGTTTATTTTTAATCAACTTCTTTTATTTTAAAGTTGTATGACATGTTATGAAAGGAAAAATGTTTTTGAAGAAGAAAGGATATTTTCCTCAAGAATGGAGTTCAAGTGTTTTATCAAAATTATTTTCCATCTAAGATAATAAAGGGTTCTGTTTTTATCCCTATTATTAAATTGATTTGTTCATGTTGTGATGGAATTATTTTTATGAATTCCTTTATCTTATATGAATTGTTTTATGATGTCATGTTGTTTAAGAATCCCATTTTTATTACATGGGTTATGCGATGAAGTATGATTTATGATTATGTGGCACACATAAGAAAGGATTCATTATAAGATGGGTGGGACGTATATCTCCCTCCAATGCATTGGGTAAAGATTTTATATCTCATGAGATAGACAGGGCTGGAACGGTAGGTTATACCGGTTCAGTGAAACAGGACTGAAACGAGGGTTACTCAATTCAGAAAGTGACTTTGTCCACTAAGATAGTCTTGGCAATGAGTCTTGACTAACAAGAAATGATTCTCTATGATTATGTGTGAATGCCACAAAGTTTCATGTTTTAAGTTATGATTATTGTGATTACATTTCACTGCCATGATTTACCCCATGTTATGAAATTATGATCTCTTTTGCAGGTTAAGATTTCCAAAAGTTATGTGCTTATGTATATGATGTGATTGATATTTCTTTCGTTTACCCTTACTGAGCATTTGAGCTCACCCTTTTATGTTTTCTTTTCCCCAGGATATAAAGAAAGGTTTTAGGTAAAAAAAAAAGGAAGATCTTTATGGGAGATTTTGAAGATCTTTCACCACGATTAGAAGATTATAATCCGAGTTTCCAAAGACACTAAACTATTACGGTCCTTGTGTGTGTGTTTTTGTTATGTACTAAGTATTCCTCAAAAGTAATGTAATGTCCATGTACGTCAAGATACGGGTCTCTACAGTTGGTATCAGAGGAAAGGTTTAGTCAACCTTTGGAAACTAGGATGCGAAAACGTTAGTGAGATCCCTAGATATATTTCTAAGGTATGTCTAGGGATGTCTCTAAGGTTAAGTATACGTATAGGTTATAGTACTAGAATTTCTCTAACGATCTTAGAATTTAACCTAAGATGTTAGATATTGAGGGTACTACCCCTTTATTATGTTGTTTTCCCAAGCATGATTTTTGCCTCTCACACTATTCTTTTGGGGTTTTAGACGATGGCTGGAACCCGAAGGAACCGTGTTGATCAATGAAATGGACAATGTAATGATTGTCCCCCTGAGCAACCAAACGATATGGGAGCTGGAATGCAAAATCTTGTAGCCATGCTCACACAACTTTCTGAAGCTATGAATCATGCAGGACTTCCAAACGAGCAAAGGAAGGAGCAACATTCTGTTGAATCCTTCATGAGGCAGCGTCTGCCTTCTTTCAGTGGGTCTACTGATCCATTACTTGCTGAACAATGGATTAGTACTACTGAAAAGATATTTTCAGTTCTTCAATGTTCTGAGCATGATAAAGTCATCTTAACAGTATATCGTTTGGAAGGTGAAGCTGATCAATGGTGGAATCTTATCAAGAATACGAGGCAAAGAGATGAAATTGATTCCATGGAATGGGACGAGTTCAAGAACTTGTTTTTCAGTAAGTACTTCCCTCGTATTCTTCGAACGAAGATGGAGAAGGAGTTTCTTGAACTAAAGAAAAAGGATGATGAATCTGTTGGTATATACGAAGCGAATTTTACAAGACTTGCAAGGTATGCATCTGGCATTATCATCCAACCTGAAAGTAAAGTTGATCGATTTTTCAGTGGCTTAAAACCAAGTCTTCGAAGGGCATTAGCTATAAGAGACTTCAGTAGCTATGAAGAAATTGTGCGTTGTGCTATCAAGGTAGAAATGGAAGTTGGTGTTACATATCCATCTCATGGTTTTGACAAGAAACGAAAGATGGAGTTCAAGGAGAAATCTCAGAATAATGGTGAAAAGAAGATGAATGTTTCCTTATGCACAAAGTGTGGAAAGAAGCATGGTGGAGATTGTCTTAAAGGGACTAGAAAATGTTTTAAGTGTGGAAAAGAAGGTCATCGAGCAGCTGAGTGTCGAAGTAATGGAAAAAAGGATTCTAATGAAGTGAATAAAGCAAACACTGCAGAGAACGCACAACCAACACTTCAATGCTTCAAGTGCAAGGAGATGGGACATTATGCCAATAAATTCCCTAATCCAAGGGTTAGTGATGATCGACAAGAGCAACCGCTTAAGGCAAAGGACAAAGGGAAGTCACATGCGATCACTATTGGCAATGTTGAATATGACAACGATGTGGTGGAATGATTAAGTTTTTATGTAATGGGATTCCAAAATAATGTTGTATCATGGAATATTGGAATATTTATGTATTGGTCTAATGTGGTAGTCAAAGTGATTGAGATATTATGCGCATAATGAAGGGAAAACGAGAAAATGAAATGTTTAACAGTATTCATGAGCTCATGATTGATATAAGGACTAAGTGATATCATGGTTTGAGTATATAGAATATTGAGGATTTTGGTATGTGGAAAGTGTTAACTTTTAACTGCATTCAAGTTTTCACTAAGGTTCAATGGGTATTCAAGAGAGTACAAGATTAAGGCCTTTGAATGTTTGGAATGTGTCCAACAAGATATATCTTATGATATATGGGGATCAACGATGGTATTAAATCTCTGGTAATCGTTTTCACTATGTTATGAGAATGGACTGCAGTATTATGGATAGGACTAAAGATTGGAATGGATTATGTTGGACATAAGTTAGTATTGTTTAAGGATAGAAGTTTTTTCAATATTATTTATGGGATGTTATAGTAATATAGTTTTAGAAAAAGGACAACCTGCAGGACGGGCGACAGCCCATCGCTTCGGACAAGGCTGTGGGAATCGAACCAACAACCGAAGTGCGACTGGCCTTTATCGCCTACCACTGGCCTACAGGAAGTCCCTGTTTAGTAGAAACTAGTTTTATTATATTAATCAGTATGATATATGAAGTATAAGTCCATTTTAGGAACTATATATGATTAATCTCACTATAGATCGACTTATGTATATAATTTTTGCTAACCTTTTGTTTGAGACAGATGGAATGACCCGTCATTCTATCACATGATCTGCTAACACTTCACGAATAACAAATTCAACTTCATTTATTTAAGAGATGAAGTGGAAATTGTTCTAGGCACGAACAATAGTGAGATTGTACCAAAATAAAGAAAGTATTTATTCCAATTCAAATTTTCAACTTTAGGGAAATGATCTTGAAAACCAAAAATGTTGTCCTAGTGATCTTATACCTGATGAATCGGATGGTACCTTAGATCGTCACAAATTTATGGATTTGTGATTATTGGCTTTTCCATAGCCATGTTCTCTACCACTCTCCATCAGAACATGATGGTTAGATTTCTCTTCCATATCCATATTTTCACCTATGTGGAAACCCAATGATTAGTTTATTTGGGTAACCGTTAAGTTTCATACTTTTGTTTTTAAAGATTGGTTTTGATATTCCTTTTTACGATGTGGGTTTCTATTAAAGAAACTTTCGAATAGTAAACCATTTATAACCCCGACGAATTTCGAGGGCGAAATTCATTTTAAGGGGGGTAAAATGTAACAGCCCAAGATTTTATAAAAAAATATTCTTTTTAATTTTATTAAAGTCTTGTGTTGTACGCTACACCAAAAGGAGCTTGCACAACACGCATCCTTGACTTTCCTTGCATTACACGCAATCGCAACCTTCCTCGATAGCGTGTGTAGTACGCAATACTGAGTTTCACTAAACAACGATATGCTATTATTAAAACTAGCTGTTATGAATAGTAATAACCACTTTTTAAAACTCTGTAAATCTTAATTTTCAAAATGAACTTCATTTTTGGATTCGGAGTATCGAATTTAGCCTATGGTGAAATTTTGGTACATTTCGGATAAGTTTCATATTCTGATGAATAGTGAAAATTACTAAATTATAATTAAAAAATAACTTTTTTAATCGAAATAATTAATAGTGATAAATTATTAATTGGAGTAGTTGTAAAGTATATTTAGAATATATTTTTACAATTTAATACAATTTTGGTCATTGGATGTAATTGCACATTTAAACCAGACATAAACAAGTGTCAATCTTTTGATAGATATTGTTTCTTAAAAACACGCTATTTGTTTTAACAGCGGGATTTAATTATAAAATTAATTAATGCAACTTCTATGTTATGAATTTGGTAAAATAGACTTCATTTTTGAATTCGGAATATGAAATATAGATTAGGATGAAATTTTGGCATTTTTCTGAAAACCTTCATTTTTTGATGAATAGTGAAACTACTAAGTGGTAGTTAAAAAACTGAATTTTTCATAAAACTTAATTTTACCGCTTCTGTGAATGGAATTTCAAAAATCCGAGAGACACGGTTGATGTCAGTAAGTAAAATTTGGTTCAATGAGATGAAAATAATTTTTGGTGAATAGTAACTTTTTACTTTTATTTACCACGGTTAAAAGTAAATAGGGTAATTAAGGGTAAGAATGATATTAATATTACCCTAACACATGTCCTAATTCTATTGGACAAGTGTATCTCGACCAAAAACAACCTTAAGTGTAAAATATTATCATTTAGGCCCACTTGGATTAGATTAGGACATTTATTATTATTTAATTCAAAGAAGAGTTAAAAGAGTTAAAATCAAAGTTTATTCACTAAAATATTTTTAATATGGGGTTATACATAAGATAAATTCGACTATAAATATTCATTAGAAAGATAAAAATATTTCCTATATAATGATATTTTATTTATAATTTTTAGACTTTTAATAAATTAATTTATTTATGACACAACGATGATGCAGTAATTACCCTTTTAAGGAAATATTAACATAATTGATGTTATAAATACTCAAATGAATGTAATTTGAGACTTTTTATGAATTCCACTAATTTTCTAGGTTACTATGATATATTAGTGTTGATTTAATAAACTTGGTTTGAACATATAATTCTGTTATGACTTTCACAAAAATCATATATCAAATAGTGTCAAAATTGACACAAAATAGTTTTTAAATCAAATATTATATTATTAATTGTTATTTTATTCCTAAAAATCTAAGGTTCGGCCAAATGACTTAGATAAGGATATATATATTAATAATAAACAATTTGGGGTTCGTTTGGCATGTTATAGTAAGTGTATTAACCATATAGTGAAAGAAAACAAAAAGACACGGTAAAAGTTAAATTATTTAACTTAGAGTTAAATCTAATTGATAAGGTTAAAATAAGAACCTAAACTTGTCTAAATCCTATTGGTTGATAGGATTTCGACCCATCCCCACTTTATCTTCGAAATAAGACCCTTTGGAACCATTATAAACCGATTTTTACTTTAATATAAAATAATATTTTGAGATATTCCTAAGGTGCCCCTCTCCTCCCTTATAAAAGGGCACCTCCTCCCCCTCCTCCTCACACCAATTTGAGCACTCAAGCTCGGCCAACCCCTGCCAAAATCTCTTCTACACTTCCCTAGCAACATCCTAGAGGTTCTGGTATTCCTCAAAGACCAATTTTAGTTCCCTAAGAGGAGGTCTCCAAAAGGCGCTTCAAAGAAGAGGAGCTTCGGACACGTACAAAGCAAATCGGACCTAAGGTAAGGGAAATATCACAATCTCATTTTTATCCGAGATTGTTTATTCATAAGTATTTACTGGGGTGTATTTTATCATCCACATCCATGTTTCATCAATATGTAATATTATTTCCATCCATCTACAATTGTTTAAATCCATTTTTACCCTTCGGTGAGTTTTTAGTAATATGTACGAAAGGAATCTTTTGTCGTTTTTCGTACGAGGTACTTTTTGACTTTTCCGACAAAAGTACGAAGAATTTTTTTTTTAACTTATACGGCATGAATGGATTTTTTTGTTTCCAAGAAGCTTCCTTTACAAGTTTTCAAGTTTATTTTTAATCAACTTCTTTTATTTTAAAGTTGTATGACATGTTATGAAAGGAAAAATGTTTTTGAAGAAGAAAGGATATTTTCCTCAAGAATGGAGTTCAAGTGTTTTATCAAAATTATTTTCCATCTAAGATAATAAAGGGTTCTGTTTTTATCCCTATTATTAAATTGATTTGTTCATGTTGTGATGGAATTATTTTTATGAATTCCTTTATCTTATATGAATTGTTTTATGATGTCATGTTGTTTAAGAATCTCATTTTTATTACATGGGTTATGCGATGAAGTATGATTTATGATTATGTGGCACACATAAGAAAGGATTCATTATAAGATGGGTGGGACCAATATCTCCCTCCAATGCATTGGGTAAAGATTTTATATCTCATGAGATAGACAGGGCTGGAACGGTAGGTTATACTGGTTCAGTGAAACAGGACTGAAACGAGGGTTACTCGATTCAGAAAGTGACTTTGTCCACTAAGATAGTCTTGGCAATGAGTCTTGACTAACAAAAAATGATTCTCTATGATTATGTGTGAATACCACAAAGTTTCATGTTTTAAGTTATGATTATTGTGATTACATTTCACTGCCATGATTTACCCCATGTTATGAAATTATGATCTCTTTTGCAGGTTAAGATTTCCAAAAGTTATGTGCTTATGTATATGATGTGATTGATATTTCTTTCGTTTACCCTTACTGAGCATTTGAGCTCACCCTTTTATGTTTTCTTTTCCCCAGGATATAAAGAAAGGTTTTAGGTAAAAAAAAGGAAGATCTTTATGGGAGATTTTGAAGATCTTTCACCACGATTAGAAGATTATAGTCCGAGTTTCCAAAGACACTAAACTATTACGGTCCTTGTGTGTGTGTTTTTGTTATGTACTAAGTATTCCGCAAAAGTAATGTAATGTCCATGTACGTCAAGATACGGGTCTCTACAGTTGGTATCAGAGGAAAGGTTTAGTCAACCTTTGGAAACTAGGATGCGAAAACGTTAGTGAGATCCCTAGAGATATTTCTAAGGTATGTCTAGGGATGTCTCTAAGGTTAAGTATACGTATAGGTTATAGTCCTAGAATTGCTCTAACGATCTTAGAATTTAACCTAAGATGTTAGATATTGAGGGTACTACCCCTTTATTATGTTGTTTTCCCTAGCATGATTTTTGCCTCTCACACTATTCTTTTGGGGTTTTAGATGATCGCTGGAACCCGAAGGAACCGTGTTGATCAATGCAATGGACAATGTAATGATTGTCCCCCTGAGCAACCAAACGATATGGGAGCTGGAATGCAAAATCTTGTAGCCATGCTCACACAACTTTCTCAAGCTATGAATCATGCAGGACTTCCAAACGAGCAAAGGAAGGAGCAACATTCTGTTGAATCCTTCATGAGGCAGCGTCCGCCTTCTTTCAGTGGGTCTACTGATCCATTAGTTGCTGAACAATGGATTAGTACTACTGAAAAGATATTTTCAGTTCTTCAATGTTCTGAGCATGATAAAGTCATCTTAGCAGTATATCCTTTGGAAGGTGAAGCTGATCAATGGTGGAATCTTATCAAGAATACGAGGCAAAGAGATGAAATTGATTCCATGGAATGGGACGAGTTCAAGAACTTGTTTTTCAGTAAGTACTTCCCTCGTATTCTTCGAACGAAGATGGAGAAGGAGTTTCTTGAACTAAAGCAAAAGGATGATGAATCTGTTGGTATATATGAATCGAATTTTACAAGACTTGCAAGGTATGCATCTGGAATTATCATCCAACCTGAAAGTAAAGTTGATCGATTTTTCAGTGGCTTAAAACCAAGTCTTCGATGGGCATTAGCTATAAGAGACTTCAGTAGCTATGAAGAAATTGTGCGTTGTGCTATCAAGGTAGAAATGGAAGTTGGTGTTACATATCCATCTCATGGTTTTGACAAGAAACAAAAGATGGAGTTCAAGGAGAAATCTCAGAATAATGGTGAAAAGAAGATGAATGTTTCCTAATGCACAAAGTGTGGAAAGAAGCATGGTGGAGATTGTCTTAAAGGGACTAGAAAATGTTTTAAGTGTGGAAAAGAAGGTCATCGAGCAGCTGAGTGTCGAAGTAATGGAAAAAAGGATTCTAATGAAGTGAATAAAGCAAACACTGCAGAGAACGCAAAACCAACACTTCAATGCTTCAAGTGCAAGGAGATGGGACATTATGCCAATAAATGCCCTAATCCAAGGGTTAGTGATGATCGACATGAGCAACCGCTTAAGGCAAAGGACAAAGGGAAGTCACATGCGATCACTATTGGCAATGTTGAATATGACAACGATGTGGGGGAATGATTAAGTTTTTATGTAATGGGATTCCAAAATAATGTTGTATCATGGAATATTGGAATATTTATGTATTGGTCTAATGTGGTATTCAAAGTGATTGAGATATTATGCGCATAATGAAGGGAAAATGAGAAAATGAAATGTTTAACAGTATTCATGAGCTCATGATTGATATAAGGACTAAGTGATATCATGGTTTGAGTATATAGAATTTTGAGGATTTTGGTATGTGGAAAGTGTTAACTTTTAACTGCATTCAAGTTTTCACTAAGGTTCAATGGGTATTCAAGAGAGTACAAGATTAAGGCCTTTGAATGTTTGGAATGTGTCCAACAAGATATATCTTATGATATATGGGGATCAACGATGGTATTAAATCTCTGGTAATCGTTTTCACTATGTTATGAGAATGGACTGCAGTATTATGGATAGGACTAAAGATTGGAATGGATTATGTTGGACATAAGTTAGTATTGTTTAAGGATAGAAGTTTTTTCGATATTATTTATGGGATGTTATAGTAATATAGTTTTAGAAAAAGGACAACCTGCAGGACGGGCGACAGCCCATCGCTTCGGACAAGTCTGTGGGAATCGAACCCACAACCGAAGTGCGACTGGCCTTTATCGCCTACCACTGGCCTACAGGAAGTCCCTGTTTAGTAGAAACTAGTTTTATTATATTAAGCAGTATGATATATGAAGTATAAGTCCATTTTAGGAACTATATATGATTAATCTCACTATAGATCGACTTATGTATATAATTTTTTCTAACCTTTTGTTTGAGACAGATGGAATGACCCGTCATTCTATCACATGATCTGCTAACACTTCACGAATAACAAATTCAACTTCATTTATTTAAGAGATGAAGTGGAAATTGTTCTAGGCACGAACAATAGTGAGATTGTACCAAAATAAAGAAAGTATTTATTCCAATTCAAATTTTCAACTTTAGGGAAATGATCTTGAAAACCAAAAATGTTGTCCTAGTGATCTTATACCTGATGAATCGGATGGTACCTTAGATCGTCACAAATTTATGGATTTGTGATTATTGGATTTTCCATAGCCATGTTCTCTACCACTCTCCATCAGAACATGATGGTTAGATTTCTCTTCCATATCCATATTTTCACCTATGTGGAAACCCAATGATTAGTTTATTTGGGTAACCGTTACGTTTCATACTTTTGTTTTTAAAGATTGGTTTTGATATTCCTTTTTACGATGTGGGTTTCTATTAAAGAAACTTTCGAATAGTAAACCATTTATAACCCCGACGAATTTCGAGGGCGAAATTCATTTTAAGGGGGGTAAAATGTAACAGCCCAAGATTTTATAAAAAAATATTCTTTTTAATTTTATTAAAGTCTTGTGTTGTACACTACACCAAAAGGAGCTTGCACAACACGCATCCTTGACTTTCCTTTCATTACACGCAATCGCAACCTTCCTCGATAGCGTGTGTAATACGCAATACTGAGTTTCACTAAACAACGATATGCTATTATTAAAACTAGCCGTTATGAATAGTAATAACCACTTTTTAAAACTCTGTAAATCTTAATTTTCAAAATGAACTTCATTTTTGGATTCGGAGTATCGAATTTAGCCTATGGTGAAATTTTGGTACATTTCGGATAAGTTTCATATTCTGATGAATAGTGAAAATTACTAAATTATAATTAAAAAATAACTTTTTTAATCGAAATAATTAATAGTGATAAATTATTAATTGGAGTAGTTTTAAAGTATATTTAGAATATATTTTTACAATTTAATACAATGTTGGTCATTGGATGTAATTGCACATTTAAACCAGACATAAACAAGTGTCAATCTTTTGATAGATATTGTTTCTTAAAAACACGCTATTTGTTTTAACAGCGGGATTTAATTTTAAAATTAATTAATTCAACTTGTATGTTATGAATTTGGTAAAATAGACTTCATTTTTGAATTCGGAATATGAAATATAGCTTAGGATGAAATTTTGGCATTTTTCTGAAAACCTTCATTTTTTGATGAATAGTGAAACTACTAAGTGGTAGTTAAAAAACTGAATTTTTCATAAAACTTAATTTTACCGCTTCTGTGAATGGAATTTCAAAAATCCGAGAGACACGGTTGATGTCAGTAAGTAAAATGTGGTTCAATGAGATGAAAATAATTTTTGGTGAATAGTAACTTTTTACTTTTATTTACCACGGTTAAAAGTAAATAGGGTAATTAAGGGTAAGAATGATATTAATATTACCCTAACACATGTCCTAATTCTATTGGACAAGTGTATCTCGACCAAAAACAACCTTAAGTGTAAAATATTATCATTTAGGCCCACTTGGATTAGATTAGGACATTTATTATTATTTAATTCAAAGAAGAGTTAAAAGAGTTAAAATCAAAGTTTATTCACTAAAACATTTTTAATATGGGGTTATACATAAGATAAATTCGACTATAAATATTCATTAGAAAGCTAAAAATATTTCCTATATAATGATATTTTATTTATAATTTTTAGACTTTAAATAAATTAATTTATTTATGACACAACGATGATGCAGTAATTACCCTTTTAAGGAAATATTAACATAATTGATGTTATAAATACTCAAATGAATGTAATTTGAGACTTTTTATGAATTCCACTAATTTTCTAGGTTACTATGATATATTAGTGTTGATTTAATCAACTTGGTTCGAACATATAATTCTGTTATGACTTTCACAAAAATCATATATCAAATAGTGTCAAAATTGACACAAAATAGTTTTTAAATCAAATATTATATTATTAATTGTTATTTTATTCCTAAAAATCTAAGGTTCGGCCAAATGACTTAGATAAGGATATATATATTAATAATAAACAATTTGGGGTTCTTTTGGCATGTTATAGTAAGTGTATTAACCATATAGTGAAAGAAAACAAAAAGACACGGTAAAAGTTAAATTATTTAACTTAGAGTTAAATCTAATTGATAAGGTTAAAATAAGAACCTAAACTTGTCTAAATCCTATTGGTTGATAGGATTTCGACCCATCCCCACTTTAGCTTCGAAATAAGACCCTTTGGAACCATTATAAACCGATTTTTACTTTAATATAAAATAATATTTTGAGATATTCCTAAGGTGCCTCTCTCCTCCCTTATAAAAGGGCACCTCCTCCCCCTCCTCCTCACACCAATTTGAGCACTCAAGCTCGGCCAACCCCTGCCAAAATCTCTTCTCCACTTCCCTAGAAACATCCTAGAGGTTCTGTTATTCCTCAAAGACCAATTTTAGTTCCCTAAGAGGAGGTCTCCAAAAGGCGCTTCAAAGAAGAGGAGCTTCGGACACGTACAAAGCAAATCGGACCTAAGGTAAGGGAAATATCACAATCTCATTTTTATCCGAGATTGTTTATTCGTAAGTATTTACTGGGGTGTATTTTATCATCCACATCCATTTTTCATCAATATGTAATATTATTTCCATCCATCTACAATTGTTTAAATCCATTTTTACCCTTCGGTGAGTTTTTAGTAATATGTACGAAAGGAATCTTTTGTCGTTTTTCGTACGAGGTACTTTTTGACTTTTCCGACAAAAGTACGAAGAATTTTATTTTTAACTTATACGGCATGAATGGATTTTTTTGTTTCCAAGAAGCTTCCTTTACAAGTTTTCAAGTTTATTTTTAATCAACTTCTTTTATTTTAAAGTTGTATGACATGTTATGAAAGGAAAAATGTTTTTGAAGAAGAAAGGATATTTTCCTCAAGAATGGAGTTCAAGTGTTTTATCAAAATTATTTTCCATCTAAGATAATAAAGGGTTCTGTTTTTATCCCTATTATTAAATTGATTTGTTCATGTTGTGATGGAATTATTTTTATGAATTCCTTTATCTTATATGAATTGTTTTATGATGTCATGTTGTTTAAGAATCCCATTTTTATTAAATGGGTTATGCGATGAAGTATGATTTATGATTATGTGGCACAAATAATAAAGGATTCATTATAAGATGGGTGGGACCTATATCTCCCTCCAATGCATTGGGTAAAGATTTTATATCTCATGAAATAGACAGGGCTGGAACGGTAGGTTATACCGGTTCAGTGAAACAGGACTGAAACGAGGGTTACTCAATTCAGAAAGTGACTTTTCCCACTAAGATAGTTTTGGCAATGAGTCTTGACTAACAAGAAATGATTCTCTATGATTATGTGTGAATGCCACAAAGTTTCATGTTTTAAGTTATGATTATTGTGATTACATTTCACTGCCATGATTTACCCCATGTTATGAAATTATGATCTCTTTTGCAGGTTAAGATTTCCAAAAGTTATGTGCTTATGTATATGATGTGATTGATATTTCTTTCGTTTACCCTTACTGAGCATTTGAGCTCACCCTTTTATGTTTTCTTTTCCCCAGGATATAAAGAAAGGTTTTAGGTAAAAAAAAGGAAGATCTTTATGGGAGATTTTGAATATCTTTCACCACGATTAGAAGATTATAATCCGAGTTTCCAAAGACACTAAACTATTACGGTCCTTGTGTGTGTGTTTTTGTTATGTACTAAGTATTCCGCAAAAGTAATGTAATGTCCATGTACGTCAAGATACGGGTCTCTACAGTGTAAGGGGGTTTGTCTAGTGGTGCAACATGGGTTTGTCCAGGGTGCAATCCAGGGTGCAAGGGGGTATGTCCAGGGGTGCAAGGGGGTCTGTCCATGGGTGCAAGGGAGTCTGCATGGGTGCAAGGGGGTCTGTCTAGGGATGCAAGGGGGTCTGTAGGCATTCAAGGGGGTCTGTCCAAGGGTGAAAGGGGTCTGTCTAGGGGTACAGGGGAGTTTGTCCCAGGTGTAGGGGGTCTATCTAGGGAGGTGGGTCTATCCAGGGGGAAAGGGGGTCTGTTTAAAGTTCAAGGGGTTGCAAGGGGGTTCTGTCCAGGGTGCAAGGGGGGTCTATCCAGAGGTTCAAGGGGTTCTATAGGGAAAGGGGGTCTACAGGGGGGAGGGGGTGTGTATTCAGAGGGGCATGGGGTCTATCTAGGAGGGGGGATAGTTTTTTTATGAAATATGAATGGATTTATCCATGGTTCTTGGGCTTATAGCCACGATTCTAAACTGTGGAAATAACCTAAGTTTATAGTAGTGAGAACCCTAAATAAAAGTCTTAGGACAATGAATGGTATAGAAAAATGTTCTGGAATTTTGGTAAAGGGTATAGTGAGTGGCTTCCAAGAAATACATCCTTGTCTGGATTCTACAAGTTGGTTTTGAATCTAGGACATATGTAACTAGGAGTAACAACTCCAACAAGATTTTATGGGCCTGACTTGGGGTAATCTAGTACATGAAAATAGACCATATTTTACACCTAGTTTAACACTCCTGGGGATATGCTTTGGGAATTCACAAACTATTCATGAATTATCATGAAGTATTTAAATATAAGTTGGCTATGAATAACCAAGGATGAACCTAGGGTTTCATAGATTAAGTAAGGTTTCATGATTTATACATGTTATAATTAATTCATTTCATTACTCTATGGTTTTCTGTTATGATAAGTAATGATCGCACAATTATTATGGTTTTCCTCAAAGGTGGGAAACGAAAGGAACTGGATTAATGTTGAATTTGATGGAATATTTTTTTTATGAGTAGTCAAGTGGGATGATCACTAGAGTGAAATATTTTTTGATCAGGCCTAATCACTTTTCAGAGAACATGATTAAAAATGTGTACCTTAACCAACTCTGGGACTCACTAAGGAAAATAAGGAAGGAGTTCGCTGAGATTTAGGGTAATGGAGGCCATGGAGGAAAGAAGATTCAGTTTTCTTTTTGTTAATAATGTGGAAATAATCACCTAAGTGAATGACTTATATGAACAAGAAGATGCTTTGATTGTGGAAAGAAGAACACAAATCAAGTGATTGAAAGTTGAAAATGAAGAGTTCAGTTAACAAAATGTATGATAAAATCTCCCTCCCTAATGAATCATCTAAGGTTAATCGTTTTAAGTTTGTAATAAATTGTCATTATGTAACTTAGTGTTCCAAGAGGAAATATCCTAAAGAGAATCAACAAGGCTGTGTAAGTAATGGTTATATTACTGATGATGATGAGACTATAAATGAAATTTGAAAAAAAATAGTTATTCATTAATAGGATTAGGTGGCCTTATTATGGCTTATGGATGAATTGGAATAATCTAAGTTTTTATGTATTTGTGATTTAGGAATTATTTTATAAAAATGGTGAAATAAACAAATATTTTCTATCTATGTTTTTCACTAAATATTTAAAATATTATGTTGAATATTTATAATTTACTAGAAAAGTGAGTTAATTTCAATTTGATATTTTGATTAAGGTAAGATAACCCTTAAAATGTTCCTTCAGTTAAGATAATGTTGTTTTAATAAAGATATGTTTGATATGAAAAAGTAAATTGGACAGTGTTGATTACCTTAGAATTGA